>CAJNDS010001524.1:699735-785061 GCA_905221605.1 Symbiodinium natans
GAAGCCGTTTGGGCTGGGGCTAGGGTTTAGGGTTTAGGGTTAAGGGTTTAGGGTTTAGGGAGTGCTCAGAACCCGAGTGCCATAATGGAACCTTCAAGCCCGACGGCCCTAACGTCCAAGCGTCTGCCGGACATGCGCTGAAGCCGCGGAGTTCACCTGAGAGCCAACCAACGATTATCGGAGGCCGTGTCTCAGCACTTTTGCACAAGACGTTAACTGCAAGCAGCAGCCCACAAGCTCCCTACGCCCCGAGGTTTAGGCTTCAACCCTAAACCCCCTCAACCCCCCGCCCCTAAACCCTAAGCCCTAAACCCTAAATCCTAAATCCTAAACCCCCTAAACCCCGGACAAACCCCCAAAGCCGGGGTTCTGGGTTCAGGCTTCACCCGGCCTTCCGCGTCCCTTGCCTCAGCTGCGCCTCCATATGGCCCTCTGAAACCCTGCTGAAGGTTCCAAACGCTCCCAGGCCGGGACGACCAGGGCAAATCCCTGCCCCTGACATGAGGGTCTATCTAGGGTTGAGGGCTTAGGGTTGGGACACGCAATTCTAAACACACACACACACACACACACACACACACACACACACACACACACACACACACACACACACACACACATCTCCCGCGTTTGCGGTCCTTCGTTTCAAGGAAGAGGGTTTAGGGTTTAGGGTTTAGGGTTTAGGGCGCACCCCCTACCATCCCTCCCCTGCCCCCCCCACACGGCGGCTTCCCTCTTCTTGTCCGGCGAGCATTCGTTCGCGCGAAGACGTCCGTGAGGGGAACAGGCACTTTGGGCTTCCCCACTGAACTCAATTTGCACAAAGGGCTCACTGGCAGCTGCAAACCCCCCTCTTGCGAGTAGCACATCACGACCCCGAATTCCCTCCTGCTTGGGCAAAAGGACCAAGGACAGCCCCGACCTCTAACCTCCCTAGAGGGACACTCTCTGCGGTCTCTGCGTGGTGAAGGTGAGAGTAGGGCCCCTGCAGGGCGTCTTATGGAGCTCAAAGGGTGCATGTTGATGCGGTTCGGGCACGGCTTTTTCTGCCTCTGCCTCTTGCAGAGACGGGCCCGTAACACGCCAGCAGTCGTTTCCCAGGAGCCGGACAACTTGGATGGTCTGGACACGCAGAGACATACCTGAAATCATAAGCTCTAACAGCTCTAAGCTCCGTCACTCTCACCCGAATCCTTCGAATGAAGACAAAGACACGATAGACCGAGCAGGTACAACAAATAGGAAAAAGAAATGACTCAACATAACGGAGACAGAGTGCAATTATGCCACTGGTATCCTGCTCTCGGTAGTTTCACTGTTGCAAGTCTGCCCCACACCAGAGCCTGGAGCCTTGAGCCTGAGCCACCTCTCCCCAACTCACCCGCAGGTCTCTGCTCATCCAGGCCGGAGGCCGCACTAGCGGAAAGCATCGGGGTTGCTCAGCCAGCGCAGGAAGCTCTTGTACTCGATGAGGCCATCGCCTTCCTGGGGAGAGGGAAGTTTCGGGTTTTGGGTTTTGGGTTTTGGGGGTCAAAAAAAGCAACTCGCTTTGCACACAAGGCCGCGGCAATGTCGGCGAACATCATGAGCTCGTCGACCTCCTGTTCGCTGAGGGGCTGGCTGCCTGGCCACGTGAGCTGCCTCTACCTTGAATTTGGGCCCCAAAACCCTGAAGTGGGGGGGACCCCTACCCTAAACCCTAAACCCCATGTTGGGAAAAACTGCTTCCACCCCGCCCCGCCGCCCCCAAGGGTTAAGGGTTGGAGCAAGGCCGCCTTCCTTCATCAGCACACTTCTCAGATCGGCCATGGGGATGTAGCCATCCTGCCGGGGTGCACCAAGCAGTACAATATGTGCGGCAAATATGTGCTGAACACAAGAAGCAGCGGCTTCGGGCGCTGCACCTACGAGACGTCCTTCTCTCAGCATTCTTGGGAGAAAGCGGAGAATGGGCTTAGGGCTTAGGGTTTAGAGTTTAGGGTTTAGGGTCTAGGGTCGAGGGCTTATGGTTCAGGGCTTAGGGTTTAGGGTGGGCCTTGTTGACATCCAACATCTCGAAGGCATGGACCTGAAGCCATGGGAGCCGGTTTCTTTGACAAAAGGACGAAGCTTTTGGGAGCTTGGGGATCCCGACCCTTCGAAGTTAGAGTTTAGGGCTTGGGGTTGGCGACCTGCTGAGAGGCCCCCCCCCAAGAAGTCAGATCCATCCGGGGCCGTGGCGAACGAGGAGTCATCGTCCTCGCCCAGGAACTTCCGCGTCATGATGTGCCGGAACCTGGGGACGACCGGGAGGAGAAAACCCCCTTTCACCTGCCCAACACGCCCTCTGGACCTGAACAAGGGATCGGGTCTAGGGTTTCGAGGCAACCGCCCCCCTCTGAGCCCCTTCTTTCCAAACCCGACTTCGACGGAAGGAAAATCACAGGCTGGGCGGCTCATCCTCGTCGATCTTACCGTCGCCGTCTTGGTCGATGCTATCCTGCAGGCACCGTAGCTGCAAGTCTTGGACATCGACCCCGAACTCCGACGCCGCGTTCCCCGCACCCATAGGGCTTTAGGGTTTAGGGTTTAGGGTTTAGGATTTAGGGTTTAGGGTTTAGGGTTTAGGGTTTAGGGTTTAGGGTTTAGGGTTTAGGGTTTAGGGTTTAGGGTTTAGGGTTTAGGGTTTAGGGTTTAGGGTGGCTACAAGCGCACCTAGAGCCCCACATCAGCTCTTTACCGCCCCCCTGAACCCCACAGAGCGTGTCCAGCTGCAGGGTCGGGAGGGCTTATAGTCAACACAGGGACTCCTTCGCCCCCACTCCAGAACACGGGAACAGCCCCTGAAACCCTCTCCGAATTTTCTCCCAGAATTCCGAAGTCGGGATCCCACAGTGGGGCCTGAGCCCCCCCAGCCAAAACCCCAAGAATCACGACGCTGGGGCTCCGACCAAGAGCATCTGAATGTCGCCTCATGAGGCACCGAGGGGGCTGGTGTTCCAACAGGTTTGGTAAAACCCTGAACTCAGACACGTCTGAGAACCCAAAACACCCTCCTAAACAACCCTAAACCCTCAACCCTCAACCTCAACCCTCAACCCTAAACCCTAAACCCTAAACCCTAAACCCCCCAAAAAAACGACCCACGGCTGGGTGAGCGCACTAATGTCCCCCAGCTGATCGATGGCCTCGAAGGCTTCCTTGAGCCTGCTTGGAGGTTCATGGACACATACAAGTGGGTGTTTAGAGTTTAGGGTTTAGGGTTTAGGGTTTAGGGTTTAGGGTTTAGGGTTTAGGGTTTAGGGTTTAGGGTTTAGGGTTTAGGGTTTAGGGTTTAGGGTTTAGGGTTTAGGGTTTAGGCGGTAACCACACCTGCCATACTTCGAACCCTGCTTAGAAGTGCCCATGAAGCTCCAAGTGGGGAGCTGCTTAGAACCAGGGGGGCTTTCACAGAGTTGGTTTCAGGGGTTAGGGTTTTAGGGTTTAGGGTTTCGGCTTTCGGGTTTGGGGGCTGTGTTGGAGAAAAAATCAACTGGACTTGGCTTTAAACCTGCGTTTGGATTTGAATACTGAATCGAAGTTCGAACCTGAGTTTGGAACCTGGGTTCGAACGGTTGCTGGACTCGAACGGGTTTCTTCTCTGTTTCGAATCCTGAACAAAAAACAGAGGCCCTTTTAAATGAGCAGAAAAAACAAAAGACGTAGGCTTTAATTTTTGAAAAATTGAAGAAGAAGGTTGACTGGGTTTCGCCAGTGAAAAACCAACGCTTGCTGAACAGAACAGTCCGACAACTTGATGCAAAACGAGGCGTTGCAGACTGGTTGATGTTGTAGAGATAAGGGAGACTTATCATCTTAAATGAACTCACCCCGCTTCTTCAGTATTCGAAAAATCAGGCATAGAGAACCAATGGAGCTTGTAATCTTACATGTTCCACCCCCTTCATTTCTTGTTTTTGTTTCTTGCATTCATAATTCAAAAGTAAAGAACAAGTAGAGAAGTCGAGAAATCCAAATTCCACCTTCTCGTTTCTTGTTCTTGTCATGATTCAAAAGTTAGAGGAGTGAGAATTCCAAATTCCACCACGCCATGTTACCAACAGGGACGGCGTCGGGTTTGGGGTTTAGGGTTTAGGGTTTAGGAGTTTAAGGTCTTCGGGCTTGGGGTTCGAAAGGATTCAAAGCGTCCTAGGGCTTAGGGATTCAGAGTTAGGGTTCCAGGGCTCTTTTTGGGATCAGGGCTTTGGGGCAAAGCGGGTTCGTCGTACTGCACACTTGTTGGAGAGCGTCCCTGCCTAGACTGGACATGAGGAAAGAACAAACACACAAGGCTCATCCCACCTAGGAAGAAAGAAACAAGAAATCCGACACATCGAGCGTTCATCCGGCACCCCTCACAAAGTCTCACAATTGCAGCCGCATGCAACACGCTCACGCATGTGTTTGGGATGAGAGTTTCAGAGGGTTTCAGCTTCTGGTGGTCCAACAATGGGGCCGTTTGGGCCGGCAAAACCCTGAACCCTAGCCCTAAACCCTAAACCACTGTCTCCCCGAGATGACGAGGGGCCTCTCCGTGGTGATGTACCCCGACCTTTTTGCGCAGAGTCTCCAAGGAACGGTGTGAAAAGGTTCAACCGGTCTTAGGGTTTTGGGTTTTGGGTTTAGGGTTTAGGGTTTAGGGTTTAGGGTTTAGGTTTAGGGTGCCCCCCTTTGGGGCTCCTAAACCTCCTGCAGGGAGGGGGGGGGGGGGAGAACCCGTAGCCTTTGGAAACACGCCTTATAAGATAGAACTTTTCTAGCCAACAGCACCAATCATCAACTTTGGTTCCACGCTCTAAATCTCAATCGAACACCAGCTAGAATAGAAACACACAGAAGGATGACACACCTCTATAACCAAGAAACCGTCTTGTGGGGGAGTTTGTGGGTCCATCTCTGAGACCGTGGATATACAACTTAAGCTGCAATTACCTTTTCTTTCTTGAGGACTCGCTTTGCCGAGGGAACACGAGTGAGGAAGAAACGGCCATGTGATCAATCGTTTGGTGGTGCGTCCATAGAATCCTCACTGTTGGCTCGCTCACTACATTCACCTCTTTCCACCGTACAATCTGGGCTTTGTTGACTGTGTCATGTCCATCTGGAAATGGATGTCAAGCCGCCGAAAATGCTGGCCCCAACATCTAAGGAGTGGGCTCAGGGACAGGAGAAAAGGAACATGCCCGTTGACTTCCGAAGTCGAGCGCCAGGACCGGAAACTTTGCGCATGAGATTCTTGCGAAGACATGTGCTAACGAGGGAACCGAAACCTTGCGCGAAACTCCCCCACATCAATGCCGGGCGGCTCGTCTTTGAAAGACTCGAAAGCAACGTCGATGATTTCCTGCCAAAAGCTCTACATCCCAAGAAATTGCAGGCAGAACCCACGGTGTTCCTCTTTAAGGGGCCTCAAGTTTAGGATGTCATGTTTAGGGCTTAGGGCAAGCCTGGGCACACGAAGGCAAAAGAAACACACCCAAAAGCTTTCAGGAGGGCTCCGTTTTGGGGCCCCTACAACCTTGGGTTTAGGGTTTAGGGTTTAGGGTTTAGGGTTTAGGGTTTAGGGTTTAGGGTTTAGGGTTTAGGGTTTAGGGTTTAGGGTTTAGGGTTTAGGGTTTCGGGTTTAGGGTTTAGGGTTTAGGGTTTAGGGTTTAGGGTTGGGATATCCCTGAACCACCCGAAACCCTAAAGCCTGAACCTTGAAACACCTCCACAGAAAACCCCAAGACCCCAAACCCCAAACCCATCCAAACCCCCAAAGCCCGGAAACCCTCTCCGCCGGTTCTGCTATTCCCCTTTGGGCCCATTGTAGTGCATCATCTGCAGCTAGCAGTAAACCCTAAAACCCTCAACCCTCAACCCTTCTTGCAGGGCTTCAGGATACAGCAAAGGGGCCTTCTCTTGGGGTGTGAGCTTTGAGCTGAAGCGCGCCCCGAAGGTGCCGCTGTACGACGGCCTCTGAGGAGACTTGGAGTTTGTGGTTTAGGGTTTAGGGTTTAGGGTTTAGGGTTTAGGCGGTTTAGGCGGTTTAGGCGGTTTAGGCGGTTTAGGCGGTTTAGGCGGTTTAGGCTTTGGGGTTTGGGGTTTGGGGTTTGGGGTTTGGGGTTTGGGGTTTGGGGTTTGGGGTTTGGGGTTTGGGGTTTAAGGCTTAGTCGATGCTTTCCGGCTTTGGAGCCCCAAACACTCCGAAGACAACGAGCCCCTGCCTCTCAAGCAGCCTGTGGCGGGCCAGAAACAACATCAGGGCCACCCAACTCTGCACCCTAAAGGCCCTAAACCCTAACCCTAAACCCTAAACCCTAAGCCCTAAGCCCTAAACCCTAAACCCTAAACCCCTGAGGAGGGTGGAGGGGGCGGGCTCCGGGGTCTCCGGGGCGCGTGCGCGGCGAGGCCGCCAGAGGCAGAGGTGTACTCTCGCCTCCTGGCACAGCGCGTGGGAAGCTTCAGGGTTTAGGGTTTAGGGTTTAGGGTTTAGGGTTTAGGGTTTAGGGTTTAGGGTTTAGGGTTTAGGGTTTAGGGTTTAGGATTAGGGTTTAGGGTTTAGGATTGAGGATTTTGGGAGTTGGAGGGGGCTGGGGGGGTTTAGGTCTTATAGAGCTTAGGGTTTACGGGGGGCAGTTTAGGGTTTGTTGAGCTTAGGGTTTAGGGGGGGTGTAGGGTTTTGTAGAGCTTGGGTGTTCAAAAAGTTTAGGGCTTAAGGGTGGAGATCCTCTGCCTTGATCGGCCCGGCCTCCAGGACATGTAGGGGGGGCTTGAGCTAAAATCTGTGGGGGGTACCTGTCTAAAAGGCCTAGATACCCCAAATAAAAGAATGCTAACTAAGTTAAGGACCACTGCCATGAGGCGCTGCTCATGCTCGCTGGATGCTGCTGACGTTGGGTGGGGGACGTAACTCGGCTCCTTTGGAAAAAGAGGTGTAACGAGCACTTCCCCAAGTTGCGTTGGGTCGCTCTGCTCGAAGAGGTTAGTCAACAGCGTGGACTGCAACCTGCACCCTGATGTCGAAACTACGATGTTGTAGACGCTGCTGCACACCCCGTGACAAGGGTTGCGTAACAGCCCGGAGCCCTCCAGCAAAGCTGGTACTCTGAAGCCCCCATCGTCCCCCTGAACGTGCCGGAGTCGCGGTCCCAGTGTCCCCAAGCCTGGGGGGTTTTGGGGGTTTTTGGGGGGGGAGGTTAGGATTCTGGGGTTTCGGGATTTCCGGGCTTCGGGGTGCTAGGCGTTGGGGTTTCAGGGTGTTGCGGTCTTGCTACGAAAGGGGCTCGGAGTTGCAGCTTTGCATGGCATGTGAGGCGTTTGAGAAACTCCAACTCGACGCGAGAACGGACGGATTCAGAACCCAAAAGGATTCAAGACTCGTTGCCCACTGGAAACCCCGAGATACGCAAACTCCGAAACCCGCAGTCAAGCCCTTTCGGGTTGGGAATGCATTGGGCGGTCGAGCTTTCCGGAAGTTGTCGGAGTCTCTTGGAAGCCACGCAACAAACCCACGAAGCAGAGGGGCAGCTCATGCGCTACGCACAGCTCAAAAGGCAAAGGATCCAACAAGGAGATAACGCATCCAAGAAGAAATGCAAATACCTTGTATAGTGTGGTTGCATAAGAACACAAGAACTTGATACAAGAATAGAATGAAACATATACTGCTATAGTAACGTATATACATACAAGCATGTAACAATATTATTACCACCCTGAACCCTAAACCCTAAACCCTAAATCCTAAACCCTAAACCCTGAACCCTAAACCCTGAACCCTAAACCTAAACCCTAAACCGCTGAACGAGAGAAAAAGAACGCCTCGATCCCTCGAGGCCCCGGCTTGCAGGGCTCCCGCCGTACATCGATCTCATCCTTTCCACGGGCAAAAGCACGTCGAAGGCCACACCCACCCCCCCCCCCTTCCCAAACACAAACAATAGGACTACACATACATATATATATATATACATATATATATATATACTACCATATATATGTATATGCATGCTATATGGACTACGTTATATACATAGAATATACTACGAGTATAGTTTACATGTATATTTATGTTTAGTTATTTACATTTTTATATATATGTCCTAATCATACGCATCTAAGTCTTGTTTCTTTCCCATTCATGTGCATGTGTGTGCACTTGGTGTTCAGCCGGGGCGTTGTTGGTTGGAGGTTGGCGTGCTTCATACGAATGGGGGCCATGCTGCGTCAAGTGCCCAGGTCTAGCCTTTCATGAGGCTGTCGGGCTTAGCATGTGTCAAATCTTGCTGGTGGGGATCAATATTTAGCACCTCGCGCACACTGCTTTCTGCATGGCAAGTCCAACCCTTGCTTGCCAAATCCTCCTCACACTTGCTTTGGCCCTGCCTCAGCCGCGCAGTTTCCAAGGTTGCAGGTGCGCGAGGCTGAGAGCCGAAATGTAAAGCAATGGTGATGCGTTTAGGGTTTCAGAATCACCCACATCAGTATGTAGTTGGGGGGCCTGGAACAAACCGCAGCACGTATGGCTTTCCCACACCCATTGGTTGCCCATATGGTCATCCCGGGGTTTAGGGCGTTGAGGGCTGAGGATTTTGGGTTTTTCGGGTTTAGGGTCTAGGGTTTTTAAGGCTTCAAGAACGATGCACATGCCAAGACACGTGCATCCCTTTTTGCACCGCGTTGGGAAGTGTCACATGCTTTGAGGCTGTACAAAGAGCAAGGCCACCGGCGCGGGTGGGAGCGGCGGGTTTGCTTGAGCGGCACACATCGAAACATTCAGCCTTACTGAAATCAAGGCTTCAAGAACGATGCACATGCCAAGACGCGTGCATCCCTTTTTGCACCGCGTTGGGAAGTGTCACATGCTTTGAGGCTGTACAAAGAGCAAGGCCACCATCCACCCCGAGTCTCCCATAACTGTGCCGTCAAGCACGCTTGCCGGTGGCCAAGAAAAGATGCCAGTGCTTGGGCTGAATCCCAAGCCGTGCCAAGGACGAGACTTCGTCCAAAATTGCCCTGAAAGATGCCAAAGCAAAGAATACTGCGTCCCGTGTACGAGAGGGGAGCCGTGGCAAAAACTGTATCGCTGACACTTCCTGCACGTATATCTCCGTTACACGTGATGTCAACCAGCGACCACGTCTCCGCACCAGCTCCGAGTCTTCACATTGCATCATCAGCCAGGTTGCGCCTCCGGCTCGCAGCGAAGCGAGCTCCAGCCACGGGAGGCCGGAGCTGTGAGAGCAAGGTAAGCCCAGAACGTTGCAAAGCTGCCGGAACCTGTTACGTAGCGTCTGGCCCGAGAACGGCCACAAGCGGTCCTCGGCCGTCAGCTTCTCGAAGCCCAGAGCAACGACCTGGAGAAGATCTGGTTGATCTAGTCTAGCAGCTTGGTGCCTCGCAGCTTTGTAACGGGTCTTTGGCTCGCCTATAGAAAGCAGAGCGTACTCAAGGGTGTGGCCGAAGTCGATGGGCAAAAGCAAGTGCTTGCGCTGTGCTGCCAGCACCTCTCCTATCCTCAAAAGGCCACCCCAGGCCAACGCAAGGACTGCCGCTACCTGGGTCCAGCCCCAGCTTAGCGCGAGCGTCAGCAAACTGATCAGCACCTGCCAAGGCAAGGGAACCTGATGTTCGATTGGTTCAGCTCGTTTCCAAGAGAAAGCGATATCCCACGCGGGTTGTACTAACCGCCTCAACTTCGGCACACGGGCAGTGAAGCTGTTGAGCAACTCGCTGTAGTGAGAGAACGGCCTCCCATTGGTGTAGAGTTGTCTACCGTATCGTACCAGAACAGCATTGATGCCATCGACGTCGACATATCCTGCAGTGTCCTCGAAAAGCGCAGAAGGTATGTCATTCTCTTTGAGCCACATTAGGAAGCTTGACCAGAGCTGGTCTCGGCGAGCCTTGGTTTTTGCTTCGACAGGCCGTCCCAGGGGCAGAGGATCTCCAGCCCTGCGCCTCATGCGTTCCAGGTCACCAGCGTTTCGCGGAGGTGGGCCATGGCTCAGGACTGAAGGGCTTAAGGCAGAAGGACCCTGAACCCCTGAAAACCCAACCCACAGCAGCACCAGCCAGTAGAACCAGCAAGGGCCCTCACCAGGGTACCCAAGAGTTGCGTCAAAGGCAAGGGGGGAGGGCACAAAGGTTCTAAAAGAACGACATCGAAAGCGGTCTTCGGGGCGCCCGGCCGGGCGGAAGTCAGACAGGAGCAGAAGCAGGCGTACCCAACCTGCGGCCCATCGGCGGAGCTTCGGAAGGGCAGCCAGGCACCTAAGCTCTTGAGAGCTGAATTGGGAGAGACTAAAGCCCGGCAGTGCAGGAGGCAGGGGCTTGTCGCGAGTCGGATGGTCGGCTGGCATGAGTCTGGTAGGGCAGTAGGGAGCGGCCGGATACAGACCGAAGGCCAAACACACAGCTCCAATTCTCCTCAAACCTTTCTTGAGACCTGCAGATGGGGAGCGCCCTTTGGCGATGGCACAGCGGGCAACGTTGGAGTCGCACAAAGAGCAGAACCTGGCAGCAACGAGGCCTTGACGAGCCAACTTGCAGCAAAGCCGGTAGACGCAGGCCGTCTCGAGGAGGTTGATGTGGACAGGCCTTCTCCAAGTCCAAACCGAAACGACCTTCCAGTTGCCGGCCTGGGCAAGCTGGTTTACAAGCGGAGATTCCAAACCTTCGACCTCAAGGGAGCATGACTCGAGGGCAGCGTGCCTGAGAGAGATGGCGCGCGAGAAAGCTTTAGCAATGGCTAGCGCAAGGGCATCAGGATATGCCGCAGAAGCCTTTGTAGTCTGATGGCCTTGGGACCGGACATGCGTGTGGTCCTTGCTGCAGCACCTCGTGAGGGAGGACAGGTCGCACGCAACAGCAAGGAAGCGCCAAGGTTTCATGCAAGCCGTTCCAAAAGCACAGCCGACAGTGAAGATCTCAGAGGCGCCAGGCAGGGCGGCAACAGCCTTCCAAGAGGGCAGTCGAATCATCTTCGAATTTCGAGGCTGTTCCAAGGCAGAGGCTATACCGTGGTCGTGGCAGGCCTTGAGGACAGTTAGGCTTCTGAGAGCGAGGACAGTGCCAAGCTTGGTCCTCCTTTCAGAGGGATCGAACCCGAACGGCTGGGCCCAGGAGCGAAGGGCCGGACGAACCGCATCTGAGAAAGTGGCGCTGGGCGGTCGGACAAACACAGCATCAACGAGCCCCTCCGTGCTTAAATGGAGGACCCATTCCAGGACTCGAACACAAGTAAAGTCATACTCGGGCGAGATAGTGATGTCGAGCAGGGGCCCGGTGCGCCACCCGAACTCTCTGATATACTGACTGACCTTGCCAGTGCCCCCACAAACTTCGATGAAATGAAAGCGGAGAGCAAGGGGCTTCGCGGGCCCAGCCTTGGGAGGCTCGAAAACGCCGTCGCCCGGCAACTCCTCAAACATTTCGTCAACACGACGCAGGGCAACCCGTTCTCTGGAAAGGAGCCTGGCAGAACTGGCTGTACCCTGGGTCGAGTGCCAAAGCAAACGGGACACGTGCTCAGGCAGACTGGTCTGGACGATTGCCCCTTTATCGTCGGAGGAGTCGGTGGCAAAGAGGCAAGACAGCCATGGCGCAGAGATGTCGGCTGTCAAGATATGAGTGAGCGCGGCAAGCAGCACAAGCTCATCCGCGGTGGTCCTCGGCAGGGGTACAACCTTGACCTGGTCGGGCTCAACTTGAGAAGCATCAATGAGCTTGTAGCATCTATCAAGCACCGACATTAGGGGTCTACGGTAGAGCAATCCCGAAGTCCAAGCGCCAAGCAGGCAAAGGTGCAAGTGGTCAGAAGTGGCCTCGAGCCTAGCGACCTCAAGGGTAACCGCCGCAAGCGAGACCCTCTTGGCACGGGAGGGTCCTACCAGACCTAATCCAAGGGCAATGGTAGAAGGTGAAGTGTCTACCTCAGCCCCAGTGCAGGAAGCCACTGGGGCGTCGTTGATGTCCTTTTCAGGAGATCCGAGGATACCGCTGTCAGCGTAGGCCTCCTTGGCTTTAGCAGCAGCCAGCTCGGCCGAACAAGGCTCCACGGAACCATGAGGCTTCTGCGCGATGCTGTAATAATCGTCGATGACGAGGCCTTCAATGAGGCCGTCTCTGCCACCTGGAGGAAACAAGGATGATCCGAGGACTCGAGTGTCGTCACCCAACAAACCATGGCTGGACAGGAAATTAGAGTGAGAGGATGTCGCGTACTCTACTCCTAAAGAATCCCCCTGAAGTACAGCGCCAAACCCAAGGTATAGATGGTCGGGCCGGGAAGCGTGGTTGGCCTCTGCAGGCTCGCGAACTTGGGGCCCGGACCTTTGCAAGAATTCCTGGTAAGCCCACGTCTCGCGAAGACGCGAAGTCGGGAGCGGGGGAACCAAAATATTTCGACGGGATCGTCGCAAAGGGACCCTCAGCTGGTGGTAAAAATCTCGCCTGTCTGAGATGTTAATGGACAACCGATGGGTGGAAGGCGAAACATAAAGCCCCGTCAAGGCGACTCCAGTCGGAATATGTCGAGAGGGACCCGGGATGGACCCTTCGACCCAGTTGCGGCCGCGCCTGTCCGCTATCTGTCTGTCAGTCGTTTCGTTTTTCAGTGCATTGAACAGGCGTACGCCCTCGTAGGGCCGGGACAGAGGAGGTCCAGCGTCGTGCAGAACGAGCAGGCGTCGAGCATCCCATAGCAGCGCGACCTTCTCAAGTTCAGGCACCTTCTCTTGGTTCAGGAGGGGGACGTCTGCCCGGCCTGGCGGGGCCACCTCCTCCAAGACCAGACTGTTCGGCTCCCTGAAAGCCAGGTACAATGAAGGATCAAGGTAGGGCGATGGATCCCAATTGCCCTGGCCACTGAGTTTAAGGCGCTCGACCTGGAGCGACCGATAAGGAGAAAGGGCCGCTTCCTTCTCCTCAGAGGTTTGGGTCACTCCCGGAAAAGCGGGCCCGTATGGATCAAAAGAAGGGCCCATTTTGGTGAGGAAACTTGAGACTTCACCAAGCCGTGCAATTAATTGAGCTGATCGGCGCGACGCCGCCGGCACATTGACAGGCGGGATGGCACCGCAAGCTCTGACAAGCCTCTCAATGTACCGCAGAGCATTGGTCTGAGCAGCATTGGGCGGCCTCCGCAGGGCCGCTCTTGGCACGAAAGAGCAGCCGGCATGAAGGTAGTCGAGGGCCGCAACGGTCACGAAAACAACTCGTTGGATGCCCAGGCGTCCGCGGGCGCGGGAGTTCATGCGCGGGTCCGGTTGCCTGAATACTCCTTTGTAGGGCAGAGGCAGCGGGAACAGAGACTTGGCAGGAGGCATCGAGCCATCCTGGTGCAGGTGCAAAATGGAGGACAGGAAGGCCGCGAAGGGGGTCCTCGTCCGGATAATCCGAAAAGCAAAAGAGAGCGACCACCGTCGAAAAGAAAGGCAGCCTGCCGTAGGGCCATGGTCCTGTGATGACTTAGGCCGGGAGTTGTCCGCGAGGGTCTTAGCCTCGCGTTCCTCCGGAGGAAGGTAGGCAGGTGCAGCGGGGTGCTCTTTTCTAGTCACGCCACAGGAAGGCAGACTTTGAGGCATTGAATTCGAAGTGCAGACAAATGGCACGGAGGGTTCATGGCGACCTGCTGCAGCCAGGACAGCAGACCTTTGCTGGGATTTGGGGCATTGAGTGCCAGAAGAAGCGCTTGAAGCCAGGGACGAGTCGGCAGCAAAAGAGAACGATGAGCCGACGTCGTCAGGGCTAGAAGGCAGTGGGGCAAGAGGGCACTCAGCGCCCAGGGCCGGAAGCGAGCAGGCTGCGACAGGGACAAGTCCAGGCGGGGCACTGTGGAGAAGTGGGCACTCATGGCCCGCCGGAGGCGAGCCGGCCGCGACAGAGAAAAACAGTTCGCTTTGACCTGGTTTGCTGCAGGGCAGGACAAGTGGGCACTCAGGGCCCACGGCCGGAGGCGAGCCGGCAGCGACAGGGACAAGTCCAGGAGGGGCGCATCGAAACGGATCTCTGCAGGGCTGGACAAGTGGGCACTCATGGCCCGCCGGAGGCGAGCCGGCAGCGACAGAGAAAAGTAGTGCACTTTGCGCTGGATTGCTGCAGGGCAGGACAGGCGGGCACTCAGGGCCCACGGCCGGAGGCGAGCCGGCAGCGACAGGGACAAGTCCAGGAGGGGCGCGTCGAAACGGATCTCCGCAGGGCTGGACAAGTGGGCACTCATGGCCCGCCGGAGGCGAGCCGGCAGCGACAGAGAAAAGCAGTGCACTTTGCGCTGGATTGCTGCAGGGCAGGACAGGTGGGCACTCAAGGCCCACGGCCGGAGACGAGCCGGCAGCGACAGAGAAAAACGCAGGATGGACAAGTCCAGGAGGGGCGCGTGGAACTGGATTTCTGCATGGCTGGACCGGGCACTCATGACCCATGGCCGGAGGCGAGCCGGCAGCGACAGAGGCAGGTGGCGCAGGATTTTTGCAGGAGTGGACAAGTAGGCACTCATGGCCCACAGCTGGAGACGAGCCAGCAGCGACAGGGTGGAAGAAGTTGCATGGCAGGACAGGTGGGCACTCACGACCCACGGCCGGAGGCGAGCCGGCAGCGACAAGGCTGGGAGACGCAAGGCAAGCGTGATGTGAGGCATGAATAGCAGAACCAAAGCGGGGGCTCTCAGGGCCCGGAACCAGAGGCGAGCCAGCGAAGCTGCAAAAGGGAGGAAAACTGCTTGAGTGCATCGGGCACGCATGGCCCCGGACAGGTGAGGGGGCGACCGCAAAGGGCACACTGCTAACAGGAGCAGACAGCGAACAAGTGGGCAGGGCACCCTGAGCTGCCAAAAGGGGGAACAAAAGGAGCTGCCTAGGGCCTGTCAAGACCCTTCTGCTTTGGGCTTTCGGGGAAACCTTGGCTTTCTCGGAGGCTTTCTGGGCGAGTCCTCCTCCTGACCTGTCCTGCGAGGCGCTGACCCGGACCCTGAGGCCTCGTTCCTCCTTGCCAGAATCGCGTCGGCTTCTTTCAAATAAGCCAGCGCGGTCGTGGCCCACGGCGCGGGACAGAGAGGGGCCCACGCCCTCAGGCGAGGATTGTTTGGGGTGCCTCGTCCTTGAAAGATCTGCGCAGGCGGGTCCGGGAACAATGAAAGGGTGTAGGCAACCTCCCATCGCCCATGATCTTGCGCTGCCTGTTCGGTCGCCACAAGCATCAATGAGATCAAGTCCAAACTGCCCGCCACCTCGCCAGTCAGGAGGAGGTCGGCGACCTGGCTGAGCATGTACATGATGAGCCCCAGCTCCCTCTGGTGTTGGTAACCTCCATAACGCTCCAGGTAGTCGCTGAAACGGAAAGGCGCAGCCGACCCTTGGATCTCGGAGAGGCTCCGGGGCAAAGGCCCTGTTGGGTTCATACGCCTGAAGCCTGACTGAGCGACGGCCAGCATGAAGTTGCCTGAATAGGTCGCGAGTTCCGCCTGTAGCTTCTCGCGCTTTGCCGAGCCTTTTGTAGAGAGGGCCGATGACCCCTGGCCTCCTCCGCCGAAGTCTCCTGAGTTCTCCGAGGCCTGGCTGATCAAGTGGTTGACCAGGAGAGTCAGGGCGTTGCTCTGTTGAGCCAGGGAGGCTCCAAGCCCAGCACCCTCTAGCACCTCGCTCCCATCCTCGGGCAGTCCCACCGTCGGGGCAGGAGGAGGGTCCAGAAGCTGAGTTGCACGGACCTTTGGCGGGGGCCCGAAGCAAGCGGCAAAGGCTGATGCGGTGTCGGGGCTGGCCTTGTTTGCTGCTGGCAAAAGGAAAGGCATGCGATGCGCAGGCGGGGGCTGCATGGGAGTGGCCCGGTTGACCGGGGCTGCTGGAACCTGATTGGCCTGAACCTGCTCTTCTAGAGCCTGCTGGCGTTCTGTCAGAGAGCCAAGCTGGCTGGCCAGTTTGGGCATGACTTCTAGAAGGGAGGAGAGCTGAGAAGCCAGCTGTGCCGTGGTAGGCTTCTTCGTCTTGGGGGCCTTGGCAGCCGCCTTTGGGCCTGCTGGAGGATTGCGTGGCACCTCCTCGACCTGCTCTTCTTCCGGAGCCGTGTAAAACCCCATTCTTTCGGCATCTGCGGTGTGCAGCCAAGCCCGAGCTAAACCCAGCAAAGCCTCGACGTTGGGAAACCTGCCAGGGTGCTCTGGGTCGAAAGGTGTCACGCCAGTGTCCACCAGAGGCTCGTACACTGAAAGGTGGCTCGCAGCCATGTCGGAAACGTCCACAAGCAAGATAGGGAGAGAAGCACCGGCAGGCTGCTCCTCGCCCTCCTCGGTCTCCTCGACGGCTGGGACATCCAAAACGGTCGAAGGTCCATGCAAGGTTGTCGGATCCGCGTCCTCTCCTGCAAGAAGCAGGTTTGGGGGCACGCTGTTGGCAGGCAGTGCCAGGAGCATACCTCCGGGCCTTTGCATGACAGGGCAGCAGAGAACCTTGGCATTGCGATCGCCTGGACTGCCGGCGACAGGGGGACCAGCAAGGTATGGCGTCAGAACACCGTAGGTGGCATAGGCGAGCTCGGAGGCATCTAGCGCATCCATCATGGCTCCTCTGGCGGGAAATCAACACCTGCAGCTCGACAATAGACCCTACACTCGCCCTCAGTGGGAAAGCCGTGGCACACCGTGTCGTGCGACAGCCGCCCGACGGCCAGTTTAAAGGACCCAAAGCTCTTGTAAAAACCACCCCTTCCCAAGCGAGGATTTCTGAGAACCACGTAAACCCTTGGTCTGACCGAAAGATCTGGGGTAGGCTCCACGCAATGCAGCTCTCCTCGAAGCACTCGACCGGCGGAAAGGCCTGCGGCCCAGGCTCTCGCGGCGCGAGAGGCCCTGACTGAAGGAGCCAGGGTAACACAAAGATGCAGGCACTCAGAAGGCAGAGGGCTAGGGGCAGGACTGGAACCACTAGGGGTCTGGGGTAATGTGACAGAGCTGGTTGCAGCAGGTGGTGTTGGAGACTCGACCAATTGCCAGCCGTTTTGAGACACACCGCCCTCGAGGGCTTGTACAATGGCCCCGGAAGCAATATGCAGTTGTTCAAAGGCCTGAGAGAGCGCTTGAAGGTCAAAAGAGCCTTCCGTAAGCTCGTCACTCATGCAAGTAGGCCCGCAGCCTAGGATACACGTTGGGTCGGCGAGTGACTAAAGCCGGGGAAGAGGTGCCGGTGTCTCCTGCCCCGATGCCTGAAGGACAAGAGGGCCAGGAAGGAGGAGCAACAAAGAGGGTCCTGCGGAAGAGGAAGAGCGTTAGGAGGGCCCCAACCCCAAGGCCGGATACAAAAGCGAGGGTGAGGACGGATAGGGAGCCAGTGCAGTGCGCTGGGCAAACTAAACCCCACCAACCCGAAGCTGAACCGGCCGAAAGAAAACCCAGAACCTGGGGGACCCAGGCCACCATTTGCTTGAGCGGCACACATCGAAACATTCAGCCTTACTGAAATCAGGGTTTAGGGTTTTAGGGTTTGTAGGGTTTAGGGTTTTTAGGGCTTAGGGTTTTTTGGGTTTAGGGTTTAGGGCTTTGTGACCGGGCGCATATTGCAATGGGCCTATGGCATGCTGCCCATTTCCGACTCATTGGAGTTTAGGGCTGAAGGCCCGGCCGGCGTTGGGTTTAGGCTTCGGATTTCAGGTGTTAGGGTTTAGGTCCCCCCTAACTGTTAATATTTTCCGGCCGAGGCGAATTTTAGATTTACGGCCGGGGGTGGGGGTTTAATACTAGGGGGAAGGGATTAGCTCTACCCGTTACGTCTGCACCAGTCGGACGCGCTTTCTCTTTTTCACCGATGGTCCGAGGGGTGGCATCTCCTAATCACAACAACAACAACTAAACTCTTTCAATACCCAGAAAACAATCATAACAGCCACGACAGTAACCATAATATCTGCTTGACGGCCTACTGGCAGCTGGCCAGCGCTCTCACCCTTCCCTGCGCTGGTGCACCACAGAAACTTCAGCTTCAACTCCCACTTGGTTTGACGCCTACAGCACTAAGCTTCGAGGCCACAGAACTCTCTCGTAGTATAGAAACTGAACCGTCGCTTCATACCTCGCTGTACGGGCGGCGCGGCAGCGGGCGAATCTGCCTGGGAGATGCTGTTCAAGCTGCTTCAAGCACATGCCTTCACTAAAGCATTTTTAGTGCTGAGTTAATCTTGAGGGTCCAAGACACAATGGGCTGTCCTTAGGATGAATCTAGGGCTTTGTCTCAGCTTCAGCTTCGCAACTTACAGTTCAAACATTTCTTTATCTAGAACTTGAAGTCTACACGGGAGAAGCAAAGGCTGACCTGCTGCTTCCCAGTCCTCCCGTGAGATCCCATGAGGCTGCGCAGCAAAACCGAGTCCGGGACACCCCACCAGCTCACCGACCGCTGAGAACCTCCACGTCGCCATGACTCAACATATGCATTGGGGGCACTTCAGTACCTACCCAGCTCGGGTTTAGAGTGAGCAGGCCGCAGGTTCTGTGGCTGTGGATGGGTCAGCCCACAGCTCTCAGAGGATAGAAAGGCACTTTGGTTTTTCGAAGGCTCGCACGCCGAGGGTCCGCTTCTTGCAGGTACTTACCTGTGTTCAGGCAGAGCACCTCGAGCAAGAGAAATAGAACAAGCCGGTCCGTACCACAGACCAGCTTGGGCGCGACCGCTCAAGAGCGATTCTTGAACAATCAACTGGTCAGCACAGAGTGCAGACATTCAAGCACCATCTGCCTGTTCAATCTGTCAATGACATTTGGTCCTGCAGCCTGAAAGCGGCAACAGAAGCTGCAACTCTACTCAGCACTTCCCCTTTCTTCTTTCCTAGATGCTGCATGTGATCTTCGTGCAGCTCACTAAGGAGTACTGTGCACTGCGCGAGGGATTTCAGCTCTTCAAGGATTTCGGGCATTAAGACTTCTGACGCGTTGAGGCCAACCAGCACCAAGTCTTCCATTTGAGCTACAAACTCCTGTGTGCGGGCAGCTGCCTCCTGAGACTTGGCGGTTGTCTCGGAGAGAAGGATCTTCGATGTCTCATGCTGGGTGATGATTTGGGCGGCCTGGTCAGGATCCACAACTCCCGTATCTACCATTGCTTGCCGAAGCTGGTCCGCAATCAACTTCCGCTTCTCCTCCTTCTCCTTTACCTCGGCCTCCAGCGCCGGAAGGTTTTGGGCCTGCAGGACATTCTCCCAGGTTGTTGGAGAATTCATCATCCCAAGCTTGGCCAGGTGCTTCTCTTGATTCTCAATGTCCTTCTCGAGTTGAGACAGGTCACCCTTGAGCTCGGCACACTTCTGGACAACAGCTTGCTCGTCCCCTTTCATGAGCTCACGGTCTCCTCGAGCTTGCTCTTCGTAGGTCTCCATCTCACCTTCCCATCCCCGTGGGCCCCATCGCCAAAAGCGCTTGATGTGCCAATCCCGAATCTGCTTCGTCTGGTTCACCTGCTGCCTGCGAAGCTTTCCAAGCTGAGCTAGCTCTGTTTCCTGTTCTAGAAGTTGCTTCTGCACCTCGTCTCGGCGCCCTTGACGCTGTTCAAGCTTCGTCTGTTCCTTGCGTCGCTCGGACATGAGATCTGTCTGTCTGAATGCACAAATACGAATAGGGTAAGCCTTTGCAGGCTTTGTCCTACACTGGCAATGAAATGAAAGGTCTGCACTGGCTACAAGGTTGCTTCTGCGTCGTGGCTCTGTTTCCGGTCTGGAACGTAGTTACAACATTCTGCTCTAGGCAGCATGAAAGTTAGCAGAGACCTGTTACAGCCACCTGACATGCGACCAGACTTGGCGAATGGGACACGGCCCTTGACTTGTCAAGCCTTGACTGCTTCTTTGACTGCTGGATTCCAGTTTACATTTGTCGCGCACCAACACGCATGCAAGCATGCACATAACGCCAACAATAGACATGCGACCCAACAAGTCCATAACTGTAAGGCTAAGCGCGGGGAAGTTTCTGCTTGGATTGTGTCAACCAACCCACCTGCTCGAGCTTCAAGAGCGAGTCGCACGTCTGGGTCGTCCAAGTTGTAAATGCGGCTGCACTTCTCCGCGGCTTGATGCAACTCTTGCATAACCTCAGAGAAAGCCTGTATGCTGGCCTGCACAGCAGCCCCGCCCGGGGTTTGGGACTGAAATCGA
The DNA here is from genome assembly GCA_905221605.1 of Symbiodinium natans. Lineage (NCBI taxonomy): Eukaryota > Dinophyceae > Suessiales > Symbiodiniaceae > Symbiodinium > Symbiodinium natans. The sequence continues at coordinate 719,866 of CAJNDS010001524.1, forward strand.
GCAGAGGTGCGCTGAATCAAGTCCTCATTGTGAGCGGCATCTGCATCAGCCAATCGTAGCATTGCACCCTTCCACTGTAGGAACACTCGCTCGAGCTCAGTTCCTGCTTGCTTCATGCTGGCATCGCTTGGAGAACTCCTGCATGATCTGCAAAACCGGTCCACAGCGGCTGCAAGTTGCATGTTCTTGGCATGTGTCACGATGCTCTTCTCCCGTGCTGCAATCTTCGCCTCCGATACCACTTGCAGATCTGACTGAATCTCTTCCCTGACACGACTCCCTCCAGGCACATGAGCTGTGCGGTGAAAAGTCAAGTGGTTCATCGCTTCCACCGCTTCCATCAGATTTGTTGCCTCCTGCTGGCCACAGAGGAGGCCATCCATTTGCCTGGTCACAGCACGAAGGTTCACTCCTGCAGGTGTTCCCGACCTTTTCAGGCTGTCCAGCGCGGATTGCGCAAAGCGCTGGGGCTGAAGCTCCAGCGATGCTGGCCCTTGAATCTCAAACGCACTCTCCAAGTGCCGCTGGCCGTGCAGCGTCTCGTTAAAGCCATCTGCCAGGAGAGCCTCACGGTTCACAAGAATGTTCTTGCGATGCATGGGCTTCTCGACTCCCATGTCTTCAAGGTCGTCATCCGTCAATTCTTTGAGAAGGTTCCCATTAACACCATTGTCGCGAAAGGTTGGTGCATATTGTTTGATCGGGTCTCCCAAGGAGACAACCCAGTCGGCCACTTGATCCGTGTCCATAGCGGTCATGTTCTGATTTGGAGCAACAGCTGACGCCTTGCGCCCGAGAGGCCAGGCTCGGACTGCGGAAAGGCGCCGGTGCGATTGCTGCGTGCCACAGAAAGTCACTGGGGCTGAATCCTTCAAGTGATGCACCAAGGCCATCGAAATAATCGCAAGCAGCAAGAGCCTGTTGGCCTTCCGGTTAGCCATGGCACTACAAGGCGAGGCACCGGCGTGCAACAAAACGAAACTTCCGAATGTGACCTGAAGCACTTGAGCAGACTTGCTTGCGACACAGGGCTTAGCAAAATTCTCCTCACCCCGCTCCCAGAAGCTGAAATGAGTCTGGCTGACAACTGGCGAGCGTTTGCTTCGGGGAGGCGTTATGACCAAAGACGAAAAAAAAGAAACGACTCCGTCCTGGCCTCCGCACGCAAGGCTCTCGGGCTCCTGGGCCTCAGGTTGGGGGTCTGTCAACTCCTCTCAAAGCATCTTGAGCCGGCGAAGCTCAGCATGTTAGTCACTGTTAGTCAGGACTCAACGTGCTTCAACCTCGACAACGAAGATGGTACAGTGCTTCATTGATCAGAACTGCAACATCCACCCGAAAACTCTTAGCCCGCGGCACTCTTCTGCAGGTTCAACGCACAGCTGCTGGCTTCGTTGAGCCGATGTCGCCGGGCTGTGAGTGACATCAAGCCGGTGTCAGAACGAACTCTGTGTACACAACAACGGTCCGGGAAGTGCAGTCTACCGGCTGAAAGAAGACATGTTGGAGGGGGGAACCACTCTGACATACTCTAACATTGAACATTGGCAGAACTCATGCGCATCGATCACTGTCCAACCGGCTCCCAGGTTCCTAGTGTATTTCTTGGACCCCCCCCCTCTGACAAGATCGGCACTGGAAACAAGTGGCACGCAGCTCCTCCCCTCCTCCTCCTCCTCCTCCTCCTCCTCCTCCTCCTCCTCCTCCTCCTCCGCCTCCTCCTCCTCCTCCGCCTCCTCCTCCTCCTCCCCTCCTCCGTCCTCCTCCTCCTCCCCTCCTCCTCCTCCTCCTCCGCCTCACCTCCTCCTCCTCACCTCCTCCTCCGCCTCCTCCTCCTCCCCTCCTCCTCCTCCCTCCTCCCTCCTCCTCCTCCCTCCTCCTCCTCTCCCCCTCCTCCTCCCCCTCCTCCTCCCCCCCTCCCCCTCCTCCTCCTCCTCCCCCTCCTCCTCCCCCCTCCTCCTCCTGGTCGCCGCCCTCCTCTTCTTCTCTGTCTCTCTGTGTCTCTCGCTGTGCGGCTGTGCTTTGTTTGCTCATCGAAACTCCCTGTTGAAGGCAGCCTTTTTCCTCGCAACGCTGGTGGTCCTGCTGAAGCACAAGCCTCCAAATGGGCGTTGAGCAGTGCAGGGACGCGGTCCTCGCAGTTGAGAGCCTTTGAAAACCGTCACTTGGCGCCACCGAGTGGCAGGATTCGGATGCAAACGCATTGGGACGCGCGAACTGCTGTGCATGTGCGGCACGGAAGTGCTGCAGGCATGTGAGCTCCCCACAGAGCCAGACAAAGCAGAGAGTCGCTCTGAGCGGCGGCTGCGCCCTGCAGGCGCGCTTCAGCGCCATGCGGGAGCACAGCCCTGCGGATGCAGGAGGAGAAGGGGGCACGCGCCCAGCGTTTCTTGCAGTGCCGAAGGCAACAAGCGATTGTGGCCTGGAGGGTGGCCTTGAAGGGTTTCAGGCGATCACAAAGCCGGGAGCCATTAAAGTGCGCCTAGGGACTTCGAACTTCCAGAGCTTGAGGACACGAGCATCCTCGTCCATCACTCACACCAAGCGAAGGCCGGCCGGTGGGGGCTTGGCATCACCCCACGACCAGCGAGCATGAGCTCTGCCCGCGGGAGGGGCCTCGGTGCCAAAGGTGCCCACGGGCGAGTCTCGCCCACAGCCTGGTGGGTCGAATATCGGACAAGTGGAACGGAGCGGGCGCGTCGAGCGGCTTTTGGTGAGGCCTCATAAGCCGATGTCAACAGCCTGGTGCGGAAGTGCGCTGCACTGTGCCCTCGTGGTCACGGGCTTCAGGCACCTCTCAGGCACCTCTCAGGCACCTCTCAGGCACCTCTCAGGGAGAGCTGAGCAGCCCGAGGGCGGGGCAGTGTGGCACGGAGGCGGATTTTCAAGCTCTTGATTTTGGGTCTGAACCCTAACCTAAAACCCTAAAAAGGTGACGGGTTGCCTGAGTTTAGTTTAGGGTTTGGGCTTTCAGTTTCAAGCAGAGCTTAGGCCGAGGCATGCCCTCGTCACCATCAGCGTGCTGCTGACTTCTTTGCGCGCTGCGGCGAGTTCTGCACCCAGGCTGAATGCTTTTTGTCACACATGCTGAGCCATGCTGGGACTTTGTGCTCTGCTCCCCTTTCCCTGCAACATCTCTTCAGTACTGCTGACGCCTGTGCCCAGACACAGAACGAGACGTGTCCATCGCGCTGCGGTGGAGGAGAAAGCAAAGCGGTGAGGGTGTGGGTTGCACTTCATGGATTTTCGGAAACCTCTTAGGACTTAGGCTGACTGCACGGAGGCGCTCCGATTCCGCGAGGCTTCTAAAGTGCACCGGCTCAGCGTCGGAGGCACGCCACATGAGAACAAATCTCCTGGTAAGTGAAGACACGCACAAGCAGGAGCCAGTTTCCTCCGGCCACGCGCCCAGCTTCGCCCACACCCTGAACCTTGACTTCGATTTTCGCAGGGACCGAGCCAGTGCTGCTTTGCCCTGGAGCCGGAGCTCACGAGGCCCCTGGCTTGCTTGCCTCCCTCCCAGATCTCGACGGGAGTTCACAAGCTTGAGGATCGTTGCCCTTGTGGGGAACTTATAGGGGGCGGCGAAAAAAACTACCGGAAGACACTGCGGGACGTTGCTGAGCGCCTCGAGACCAGGACCTGCCAAACAAGAAGTGCCTTCGACCTCTGGAGACAAATCTGCCCTCGTGCTGTACTCTCTTCTCTGCGGACAGCCTTATAGGCGCCGCATTTACCACACCGCCCCTACGACAAGTTTGCAACATGATGCCACATGGTCCGGGTGCAGCATGGCCTGTAGCCGAGGAGAGCAAGAATCCGACCTTTGCCATATGAACATGTCCACGGCGCACCGACAAGTTCAGAAATGTAGAGAATGTGCGTGATCTCGCGCGGCTCTGCGATCCGGAGGGCGACCTGCGCCTGCCCCCTGGCACGGCTTTGAACAGTGCGCAGCAGGAGCGATTCGGAGCGATGCTCAGCGCAGCGTCAACGCAGGCTTCAATGCCCACGAAGCACAGCCCCCACTCCGCCAGGCGTGTCATGCTGATGCACGGGAGAGACACCCTTCTGAGCCGCAGGTACCGGAACCGTTCCGGTGCTGCGGGAGCCTACGTCATGCCCTACACGTGCCGATGGACAGCGCCAGTTGCAACGCAAGCTGCCAAGGCGACAAAGCCAGTTCCTTGTGTTACGAATCTTCTCGCCGTGCCTCTCCGGCTTCAGTTCATCTTCTCATTGTGCTGAAGATTAAGGGGGTGAGGGAGTGAGTCTTTTCGACGTGGTACTGATATCCCTTAAACCCTCAAACCTAAACCCTCAACCCATCCTAAACCCTAATGGATTGGATTCAGGGCTTACAAGCACTTTGGGCCTTGGAGCTGAGAACGCTTTCACCGTACTTTCATCTTCAACGGCTCATGATAGCCCCACCCTCCTTGCACCTGTAGAAGCCTAAAGGTGACTTTGGGCTTTAGAGGCTTTGGGTGCTTCAGATGCTTTAGGGGGTCCACCTTCAAGCCCGGCGCCACGGGAAAAAAGCGGGGGCGCACAAAGACGCAGGCAGGCTCGGCCACCTCTGCCTGGGCGCATCTCTTCCTGGAAAGCGAAAGCACCGTCCAAATCCACATCTTGGGGCAAAGGAAAGGTCCGATCTCAGTCGCATCTCTTTGGCAGCGCAATCTGCCCGGGCGATCTTGTGTGCAGCGAACCCAAGCGTTACAAGTGCCGCTGTGCTCTCGCATTCGCCATGGCACCCAGCAAAGCTTGCATCCTCAAAGGCCTGGCTTCGTGTAGGCTCGCTTGTGCAGGCAAGAGCTGCAAAAGAGGCAAGCGACATCCAGGCAGGTGTCACTGCGGCACTCTGGCTCTCATGACAATGCTCAGGGCAGCGGGCTTACCCTCACGCTCGGAGCACCAAACGCCAGCGAAGAGATGGAACGACGGCGCAGGCTGGGCCGGTTGCAATGCGGCAGAAGCACGCAGCAGCCCCGCTGCTCCAGGAAGCAGCGAACAGGACAAGTTCAAGGAGCGCAGCCGGCGCCCCGCAGCCACTCAGTCGATCAACCAGTCGTCCTCCCCAGAGTCGCGGCTCGGGCACACGCCCGGAAGGAAACCCTCGGCTTCTGTTGGGACGGGCTATGGAGACCGTCGCTGCGGCGGAGAGCCATCAGTTGTCTCGATGCAGCGCCGAGCACCTGCGACGCGACGGACCTGGGCCGGATGTGCAGGTCGGAGACGGTCACGGCCAAGAGGCCCTGCGGAGCGAAACGCCCCAACTTCAAAGCCTCAGCATAAGACGCCTCCTGTTTCGCTTCCTGATATCCCTGGCCTCTGCTCGAAGACCTCGAAGCTCCAGGCGAAGGCAGCTGCCTCCGAGTGCTCCGAGTGCTCGGAGTGCTCCGAGTGCTCTCAGGAGCGGTGCAGTGAACTGCACCACGCAGGCAGACTCTCCCATGCCCCTGCACAGAGACTTTGATCGCAAGGCATTGCAAAGCCCGGCGCCGCCGCCTCGTTCACGTCGCAAGCGCTGCCCGCCAGCTGGCGGCGAAGGCAGCATGGCCCAGAGCGACCTCCTGCTCCTGCCGGCGAGGAGCCTCCGGCGAAACAGGATCGGCTTGTCAGGAAGGGGAGCCGCTCCGCTTCAGGCTGAAGAGGTGTCCGCCTCTCGTCTGCTTCATAAGCCTTCCGCAAGGGATGCGAGCGGAGACTAACACATGCTGTCGCAAAGCTCTGGCGGGACGTCGTTCACTCCATCAGGCCTGGGCACTGTCTGCAAGCCACGACTGGTGCGACAAACCTTCTGACGTGATGAGGGGTCAGGTCGGAGATCTTTTGCAGAACGAAAGGATTCTGAACACCATTGTGCAGTGCAGGATGGGACCTGAAATTCTCGTCGACCAGACACTTTGCTTTTCATGCTTGTTCGACAATGCATGTGGAAGGACTGGGCTGGAAGAGGACATGCGCCGCATGTGGTGCACGGATCTTCTGTCGCTCATCTGCGCCTACAAGCAGACAAGAAGGGACTGGCGCGAGGACTGGCGCGAGGACTTCCGCAAAAGCTGATGCGAGCAAGCGCGATGCAGCTGCCACGCCGCGCACGGTCGTTGACTGTCCACCCGCCTCCTCTTTCCAGATTCCCCATCCATGCGCAGAACCGCTTGTGGCCCGTTTCGCTGCCACGTCGGGCACGTGGACCGCCAGCACCGCGGATGACAGCGGCGGGAGGCACAAGTACATTGGCCTTGACGCAAGCAAAGCGCTTCCTGGAGCGGTGCCAGATCTTACCAACCTCCGTTGTCAGCTGAGCTCAAGTCTTCTCATGCTTGAGGCTCGCAGAAAGCCAAAGCCTGCCGAGAGCAGGACGTCAAAGCAACCAAAACCTGCGCCGGTCGCAGGAAGGTCTCCAAAGTTGTGATGCCTTTCACATGCAGTTTTCCTCTGATGGCAATCTGCGACTGGAAGCAAACGGACAGCAGCTGGGCACAACCCCCACCGTTTCCTTCGTCTCAGTACCTTGGACTTTTGTCGGAGCAGCCTACAGCCGTCACCTCCGCAGCCATCTGCGATCCTCGAACCGGCAGCCTCGCGGACCCTGCCTAAGATGCACCACGTGAGACGCAGACACATTGCGAGACTTCGGGCGTACCACGACTCTCAGCGGCGGGAAACTACCGAGCAATAGTGACAACAGTGCAGGCAAGGCCGGAGACGTTGGCAATGTCCTAGCGCCTCAGCTTCAACGGCACAAAGCCGGGCCCCGAACGATGGAGAACGAATGCGAAGCCTTCTGTCTCAAAGCCACACTCCGGCCGATCGATTAGCTCCACGTTCGGCTCTGGTGCTGGCACCCCTCAGTTTGCCAGGCATTGCCAGGCCGCCGAACTGTGCCGAAGCGACACGACAGGCTTCGCCTTTAGATGCCAAGGCTGACAGAGACCGGTTTGCAGCGACAGGCACCGAGACTGACCCATTGGCATGCCTCAAGCCCCCAGAAGGTCACGTACTCCCCGTCGCATGTTGGCGCGGTCGGCGCGGTCGGTGCGGTCGGCACGGTCGGCGCCGTCGGTGTGGCCGGTGTGGTCGGTGCGGTGGGTGTGCAGGAGACCATGCGCAGATCAGCGAAAGTCGGGGCTGCGTGCAATGGAACGCAACAGGCACTCGAAACCCTGGGCCCGGCCCCAAGCAATGCGAAGACACCACGGTGCCGGAGCGGCGCCGCGAGCCTCTGCGAGCACAGCTGATAGCGGGCGGATGGATGCCGTCTCAGAAAGATGCAGCTGCTGCTACCACAAGCACCTGCAGGCTCCACGGCATACCGTGGCTCATGCTGCAGCCTTCCCTGGCTTCACGAGGTTGGATTGGCACAGGCCGTTCCGCCGTAACAACGGCTTCGGCCTCATCCGTTGAAGTCTGTACCGGCCTCCACCTGTCGCTTTGCAAAGGAGATCCACAGGGTCTAGGCTGAACATCACACTCATGGCCATGTCTTTGGGAGGAAGGTGCACGTTCAGTGCATGGAGGCCTGGTGACCACTGGTGACCCCTGTGCCGAAACGATCCCATGACATGCATGGAATGCCCAGGAAGATCGGGCGTGTCATTGCTTCAAGCGGCCCGCTGACTTCAACAAGTATAGACCTATCGAACTCTCCGCTGCTGGACATCCCACCTACCGGCCTAACTCTCCGCCGAACTCTGCCTCGCATGCAAAGATCCAAGCTGGCGAATCTGATGCCAAGCGTTGCCTCGCACCATTCCTGCTAGCATCCTTGGATAATCTCGCGCCGCGCACGAACAGGATTCCTTTTCGCTTTACAAGTCACTTTGCAGGGCTTGCTGAGAGTCCTCTTCCTGTCAGCTGAGCTCAAGTCTTCTCATGCTTGAGGCTCGCAGAAAGCCAAAGCCTGCCGAGAGCAGGACGTCAAAGCAAGCAAACCCGGCGCCGGTCTCCAAAGTTGTGATGCCTCCACATGCAGTTTTCCTCTGATGGCAATCGGAAACAAACGGACAGCAGCTGGGCACAACCCCCATCGCTTCCTTCGCCTCAGTACCTTGGACTTTTGTCGGAGCAGCCTACAGCCGTCACCTCCGCAGCCATCTGCGATCCTCGAACCGGCAGCCTCGCGGACCCTGCCTAAGATGCACCACGTGAGACGCAGACACATTGCGAGACTTCGGGCGTACCACGACTCTCAGCGGCGGGAAACTACCGAGCAATAGTGACAACAGTGCAGGCAAGGCCGGAGACGTTGGCAATGTCCTAGCGCCTCAGCTTCAACGGCACAAAGCCGGGCCCCGAACGATGGAGAACGAATGCGAAGCCTTCTGTCTCAAAGCCACACTCCGGCCGATCGATTAGCTCCACGTTCGGCTCTGGTGCTGGCACCCCTCAGTTTGCCAGGCATTGCCAGGCCGCCGAACTGTGCCGAAGCGACACGACAGGCTTCGCCTTTAGATGCCAAGGCTGACAGAGACCGGTTTGCAGCGACAGGCACCGAGACTGACCCATTGGCATGCCTCAAGCCCCCAGAAGGTCACGTACTCCCCGTCGCATGTTGGCGCGGTCGGCGCGGTCGGCGCGGTCGGTGCGGTCGGCGCGGTCGGTGTGGCCGGTGTGGTCGGTGCGGTGGGTGTGCAGGAGACCATGCGCAGATCAGCGAAAGTCGGGGCTGCGTGCAATGGAACGCAACAGGCACTCGAAACCCTGGGCCCGGCCCCAAGCAATGCGAAGACACCACGGTGCCGGAGCGGCGCCGCGAGCCTCTGCGAGCACAGCTGATAGCGGGCGGATGGATGCCGTCTCAGAAAGATGCAGCTGCTGCTACCACAAGCACCTGCAGGCTCCACGGCATACCGTGGCTCATGCTGCAGCCTTCCCTGGCTTCACGAGGTTGGATTGGCACAGGCCGTTCCGCCGTAACAACGGCTTCGGCCTCATCCGTTGAAGTCTGTACCGGCCTCCACCTGTCGCTTTGCAAAGGAGATCCACAGGGTCTAGGCTGAACATCACACGCATGGCCATGTCTTTGGGAGGAAGGTGCACGTTCAGTGCATGGAGGCCTGGTGACCACTGGTGACCCCTGTGCCGAAACGATCCCATGACATGCATGGAATGCCCAGGAAGATCGGGCGTGTCATTGCTTCAAGCGGCCCGCTGACTTCAACAAGTATGGACCTGCCGAACTCCCCGCCGCTGGACATCCCACCTAACAGCCGAACTCTCCGCCGAACTCTGCCTCGCATGCAAAGCACCACAGAGAGCTACACGAGCACCAGAAGGCCAAGATCCAAGCACGCGAATCTGAGGGCAAGCGCTGCTCCCACCAATCCTCGAATAATCTCATGCCGAGGGCGAACAGGATGCCTCTTCGCCTTGCAAATTTCTTTGCAGGGTATCAGCAGGGCATCAGGTGTTCGAGGCACAGCTGTGGCTCGAAGCTGTCACGTTCTTGTTGGGTACCCGGGGGGTCCGAATTCTCTGCTCCGGTTTCAGCACTATGCACCGAGTCGGTGCTCGCTGTTCCGACTGACTCTTCCCTACAGCTGGATCAGACGCAAATGGGTCCATGCCGATCTGTATTGGGCGTGCCAAGCTTTGAACAGTGCCAAGCTTCGAACAGCTGCTTGAAAGCGGTGCAGATGTAGCTCCTACTTTTTATGCGGGTGCCTTCGACAATGCATGTGGATGGACTTGGCTGGAAGAGGACATGCGCCGCCCGTGGTGCACGGATCTCCTGTCGCTCATCTGCGCCTACAACCCGCCAAGAAGCGACTGGCGTGAGGCCTGATGCGAGCAAGCGCGATGCAGCTGCCACGCCGCGCACGGTCGTTGACTGTCCACCCTCCTCCACTCTCCAGACTCCCCATCCATGCGCAAAACCACTTCATTTTGCTGCCACATCTGGCAAGTGCACCGCCAGCACAGCGCATGACAGCGGCAGATGCGGCAGGAGGCACAAGTAGACTGGTCCTGACGCAAGCAATGCGCTTCCTGCAGCAGCGCCAGATCTTGCCAGCTTCAGTTGTCAGCTGAGCTCAGGTTCTCTCAGGCGTGAGGGCGTGAGGCTCGCAGAAGCCTGCCTTGTTCAGGGCAACCTTGCGGGTGCCAAGTCACCCGGAAAGAGACCAAAGCTAGCCCATGTCATCAAAGTAGAAAAGGGTAAGCTTCTGAAAAGCGAAATCATCAGTATGTGGCCGTCTAGCAACAGAAAAAGCAGAATTGTTGTGTGTAGGTGAAATAATGCTGTTCGCTTTGCCAAGTCCAGAATGTGACACTTTGGCTTTGCCAACCATACGTCGACGCGGAGCCGACGTGCTCAGCAAGACAGGGGGGATCGTCGCCGCGCGGAGGGTCGTCGCGAAGATCCAGAATCTTTTTCTGAGGGCAATCTGCGACTGGAAGCAGACGGACAGAAGCGGGGCGCGACCCCCATCGCTTCCTTCCAGGTCTCACTTGAAACAAACCTCAGCACCTTGGACTTCTGTCGGAGCAGCCTGCAGCCGTCACCTCCGCAGCCATCCGCGATCCTCGAACCGGCAGCCTGAGACGCAGACGCATTGCGAGACTTCGGGCGTACCATGACTCAGAAGCAGGAAACTACCTAGATTACCTAGCAATAGTGACAACAGTGCAGGGAAGGCCGGAGAGGTTGACAATGTCTTAGCGCCTCAGCTTCAACGGCACAAAGCCGGGCCACGAACGATGGAGAACGAATTCGAAGCCTTCTGTCTCAAAGCCATATTCCGGCCGATAGAATAGCTCCGCGTTCGGCTCTGGTGCTGGCACCCCTCAGTTTGCCAGGCATTGCCCGGCCGCCGAGCTGCGTCCAAGCAGCACGACAGGCTTCGCCCTCAGAGACCCGAGGGCGGTGTAGGGACAAGCACCGAGACTGACACTCTGCAGCATGAGAAAAAGGCTAACATGAGATGTATTAAGAAGGTCACGTACTCCCCGTCGCATGTTGGCATGGTCGGTTCGGTCGGTGTGCTCGGTGCAGTCGTTGCACAGGAGGGCAGGCGCTGGTCAGCGAAAGCCGGGGCTGCGCGCAGACAGAGAATGCAAGAGGCACTCGGATCCCTGGGCCTGGCCTGGCCCTATAAGCAGCGCTAAGACACCGCTGTCCCGGAGCAGCGCCGCGAGCCTCCGCGAGGAGCTCTGTGAAGGTTCATGACTGCAGAGAAAAGCAAACAGAGGACCCGCTTCCATTTCCAACCCTGCATGAGTTCATGATAGTTCATGGTTGCACTAAACCTTCCGGCTTCCGAGCCTGGTAGAGCCCTTCCTCAAAGCAGGCCCCTGGCATTGGCGTCTGCTACTCTCGCAGCACGCTCTCGTTAAGATACGAAGGGGAGCATAGGGCAGGGCGGAGGCGAGCGGAGCTTTGCGACCTGCTTTTCCTTTGGGATCTCCAGGACTTTGGAGCACATCGACATCTTGCCTGGTTTGCAGAATAAGGACTTCTTCAATGACATGAGCAAATGGCAGAGACGCTAAGACACGGTAAGCCACACCTCCGAACAAGCGATCCATGGCATGGGGACTGGAGCACGGCGGCACTCGACATGACCCGACTCTGACTCGACTGCTTAGCGAGGCAGCGAAGGAGCTAGGGCAGCTGCCCCCAGAAGTTTTGAGCTCAATCAACGAACCGATCCGTGCAGATCTGCGGATGCACGTGCACAAATTGCGGACGCTAGCTGGCGCAACGGCGGCTCGACGTAAGTCACTCGAAATTGCAGGCGATGGGCGTGTGAACAGCTGCATCCATGGCAAGCCAAGTAGATTCCATGGATGGCTGAGGTGCAGTCAACGCTTCAAAGCTCGGAGGCTTCGTGAAGATGGCGGGCTCTGGGAGGCCCTGGGGGGCCCCGGGATCATGCGACAGAAGCCTTCGCCCGACTGAGGAACTCGCCCCCGGCTTTCACGCCTTGCTCTGCAGCAAGCCTCATCCGTTGAAGTCTGTACCGGCCTCCACCGGTCGCTTTGCAAAGGAGATCCACAGGGTCTAGGCTGAACATCACACTCATGGCCATGTCTTTGGTCGGAAGGTGCACGTTCAGTGCATGGAGGCCTGGTGACCACTGGTGACCACAGGTGACCCGTGTGCCGAAACGATCCCGTGACATGCATGGAATGCCCGGGAAGATCGGGCGTGTCATTGCTTCAAGCGGCCCGCTGACTTCAACAAGTATAGACCTGCCGAACTCTCCGCTGCTGGACAGCCCACCTAGCGGCCTAACTCTCCGCCGAAATCTACCTCGCATGCAAAGCACCACAGAGAGCTACACGAGCACCAGAAGGCTAAGATCCAAGCTTGCGAAACTGATGGCAAGCGCTGCTCCCACCAATCCTCGAATAATCTCATGCCGCGGGCGAACAGGATGCCTCTTCGCCTTGCAAATTTCTTTGCAGGGTATCAGCAGGGCATCAGGTGTTCGAGGCACGGCTGTGGCTCGAAGCTGTCACGTTCTTGTTGGATCTGGGATGAGCAATCTCAGGGGACCCAACGGTGGTCCCCCGTTGCTTTTGATGACCGGCATGAACCAAGCCGAAATGCCCTCCCACGAGACTTTCAAGATGCGCAATACACATGCAAGAGGATTGTCATCGTTTGAAGGTCACCTGCCACTGGGCCAAAGAATGTGGAATGAACCGTCTTCAAGCTACCGCTGAGCGATGTTGGCACACAACAATTTGTAAGAATCTTTCACTGACATGGCGCCGAGCGCGCTTTGACGGAGAGCGCGGAGAAGAGGCGTCTCGGCTTCCGAATCGAACTACTGGCCGCAGGCCAGCCAGGCGACAGAGCAGAGGCCGGAATTCATGTTTTTTGCGGGGCAGAAGCCTCAGGCCAAAGCCGACAGAGCCTACCCAGAGCCTACCGAGCTTCCCTGTTCGTTGGGGACCAAATGGGCCTGGGCCCCGCATCAGCTCCAAGGTGGGTCCTGATGCGCACCTGGCTAACAGGTCGGTTGAGGCTCCGAGAATGACCAAATGAGAGCGAGAAAGTCTCTTGGGCAGAGTCTTCTGGCTTGCAGCTCAGACGGCCTGCAATGCTTCGGCCACAATGCTTCCCGCAGGCGCCTGCAGCCCAGGGAATGCTTCTGAGACTTCAGAGCACGGGACCTGCCACCAGGGAAACGGAAGTCACGAGGCAAGCGTCTGGCAGCTTTAGCTCTTCCCAGGGCTCCAACTCCTTGTCGGCTCCACTTAATGGTCAGCCTTCACATGCGAGCAGGAAAGCGACCCTCCAAGTGCTGGCCCCGGTCTGAGATGTCCGAGACCCGGTACCGAACTATCCACGTCCGGATCTCGGGCGGCGTGGGGCCGAGTTCCCAGGCCTGGACGTATTGAAGCCTGCAGGCACCGGCTGGGGCTCAGCACCAGCGAGGAAGTGGCAAAAGTCGTGGGGCAACATCGGGGGGGCCGCGAAAAGCCATCGAATGCTTCACGAGTGCCGCTTAGCTCAGGCACGTGCAAATGAAGCTGGGGATGGAGGGCTTGGAGGCATGTCGCTCTGTGTGGATCTCTGTTGTTAAAGCGAGTAAGGCGAACGGCCCAAGGAGCTTCCTTGCCTGATCGCAGGACCCCTGCCCTTCCTCGCAAGCCTCAGGCCAGACATATCAGTACTCGCCAGTACGGGCGTCGCAACTTTCATCCTGCTTCCTGTGAGAGCTCTGCGGAGGGTACGAAGATTTGTGACAGAATTCGAAGCCATTTTTGCCTGCTCTCTGGGCCTCTCTGGGAGGAAGGCTTGCCTGGCTCCAGCCCTCAGCATGTTTTCTAACCCTTGCATTCAGCATGCTCTCCGCACAGGGCGCTGCCACCGTAAAGCTGCTGCTAAACAGAAACGCGTGTATTTTAAGCGGTTCTGCAAGATGCCACAAACATGCAGAGTCTTGGGGCAACCGGCAGCTGGGTAAACGGAAGCGGCATCCCTCATGGAATGTGCTAACGCGAAGACTTCCGGAGTCTGCGAAACAATGCAAAACTTAATCAGTGTCAAGAAACGCCCAGGACAAAGACGACAAGGTCTCTGGCCAACTTCCTGCACAGGTCTGTGGAATCTGCCGTCCTGCGCCAGAACCACTGCACAGCAGACTTGACTGGCTCGTGCGCCGACACGCTGTTTCAAACGAAAGCTTGCGGAATCTGGCTGTCCAAAACTTTGGCCGAGCTGATGCATTGGCAAAACAGTGGTTTCAAGTTGCGTGGACAAGGGCGCGGCATACAGTATAAGAGCGACACCCTGCAATGCTTCTCCACAGATGCTTCGCGCCAGGTGCAACGGCAAGCGCCCTTCTTGGCTAGGCTGAGTCGCAAAGGTCCCGGCTTAACAAACACTGCAAGCTGGGGTCAGGTTCTGCTCTTCTCAAGCCGCACCTTCCTGCAACGTTGTTGCATTCTCTGAGCGATTCCCGTTTTGGTAGTGTTTGTGTGGGTTTGTGCATGAGTCACAGCGAACAGCAGCTCCAAAAAGCAAAGGCTAGACGGTTCAGCAAATATGGCCGAGGAGGCTCTGTGAAGGTAACAAGCTGATCGACAAGCGCTAGCCTGTGTGGAGTTTCCACCTCCACAGGTCAGTCTGGATGGATCTTGCGGCGGGCGCACAAGATGGTGCAAAGACGACAGGACCTACTGCTCTCGATGTAGACACTTGTGCAGGAGCGTACCCTGCATTCTATGTCTACCTGAACCACAACTTCTGCCGCTCAGAAACACCTCACCCGACACCTCCCCAGAAACAGCAGCCAGATTACCTTGCATCCGGAGATATCTGGGGCGACGCTGGAGAAAGCCACACTGCGGACGAGGAAGTCTCCGTGGACGCGTTGGGCCCAGATTGGCGATGCGAGGGGTCAACAACCTGCTTAGACGCTCCACCCCGAGATCCTCCACGGACTTGAGGCCACGGAAACCTGAATGGAGGGATCCGACTTGTCCGCAACCCACCGTGGAGTGGCATTTTGAAGGGCACAGGCTGCGGCAAAGCAATGATCTCGCTGAGTGCTCTCCCCATCTGGCTGCTGGACCTTCTGAGCCTCCTGATCTCGCTCCTGAACTACCATGCCTCAGCCCCTACAAACAGCAGCTTTCCTGGCATCATAGGCCAAGGACACTGCAGATGACGCTGGAGTCTCTTTCGAACACCTGCGCTCTGATTGAACGTGCGAGGACACGAAACCAGCCGCATGTTTACAAGGATTGGACTAAACAGCCTTCTGCAGTGAGGACATGGTAACAAGAATTGAGAGGTCCAACTTGTCCACAGGCCACCGTCGACAGGTCTTTCCGGGGGGTGGTGGTGGAGCAGAGAAAGCAACATCTCGTTTTCCCCGTTTCCACGCTTCTTTTGGGGCGAACAGTGCACACGGGATACACAGCATGGAATCCAGCTGCTGGATGCTGACATGCTTCCTTGTCTACAAAACTCGAAGGATTGCCCTCACAGAATCGGCATGGCCCTCTTCGGCTATGCCGACCTAGCGAGTGTGACCGATTAAACGGGTGTAGCAATGGCGTGCACGGCCTGCCGAAGCGCATGGACCCTACTCAACCCGTAGACCTCCATTGCACAGCCCTGGAAATCCCTCGGTTTCCTGTGTCCCGCCCTGTAGTGACTGTACTGCTTCAGCGAAAAACAGCTTTGAGTCCATTTTGCAGCTAAACTACTTCTAAAGCCGAGAAGACCTCACCCCACAAACCGCTTACTTGCATCATTGAAGCGAGCGAACACCGCAAGCGATGCTGGAATCTCTGTTGAAAAGTTCCACGCTGCATGAATCTGCGAGGACACGAAACAAGTCCTATCCTTAAATGCTTTGGACAAAACACGCTTCTGCAGACTTGAGGCTGCGGAATCCTGAACAAACCACGGTCGACAGGCATGTCGGGCGGGGCGGACAAGCTGCAGTGGAGAAAACAACGTCTCGTTTGCTTGGGATGTCAGCACTAGGGGAGGAGCGAACGCCGCATATGTGGTTCGTTTGGCTTGAGGAGGCTTGGATATGGGCATTCTTAGTGGGAGTGGCATTGGGCATATCTCCCTCCTGAACTGTCTCCAGCCAAGAACACCTCATCCCACAAGCAGCAGCTTACCTTGCATCATCTCAGCCATCGACACTGAAGATGATGCTGAAATATCTTTCGCAAACCTGCGCCATGAAACCAGCCGCATGTTTACAAGGATTGTACTGAATAGACTTCCGCAATGAGGACATGGTACCAAGAATTGAAAGGTCCAACCTGTCCACAGGCCACCCTCGACGGGTCTTTCGTGAGGGTGGAGGTGGGGCAGAGAAAGCCACATCTCGTTTTCCCCGTTTCCACGCTTCTTTTGGGGCGAACAGTGCACACGGCATACGCGGCATGGAATCCAGCTGCTGGATGCTGACATGCTTCCTTGTCTACAAAACTCGAAGGATTGCCCTCACAGACTCGGCATGGCCCTCTTCGGCGATGCCGACCTAGCGAGTGTGACCGATTAAACGGGTGTAGCAATGGCGTGCACGGCCTGCCGAAGCGCATGGACCCTACTCAACCCGTAGACCTCCATTGCACAGCCCTGGAAATCCCTCGGTTTCCTGTGTCCCGCCCTGTAGTGACTGTACTGCTTCAGCGAAAAACAGCTTTGAGTCCATTTTGCAGCTAAACTACTTCTAAAGCCGAGAAGACCTCACCCCACAAACCGCTTACTTGCATCATTGAAGCGAGCGAACACCGCAAGCGATGCTGGAATCTCTGTCGAAAAGTTCCACGCTGCATGAACCTGCGAGGACACGAAACAAGTCCTATCCTTAAATGCTTTGGACAAAACACGCTTCTGCAGACTTGAGGCTGCGGAATCCTGAACAAACCACGGTCGACAGGCATGTCGGGCGGGGCGGACAAGCTGCAGTGGAGAAAACAACGTCTCGTTTGCTTGGGATGTCAGCACTAGGGGAGGAGCGAACGCTGCATGGATGCCATCTCATTTGCCTTGGGCGCTCTCCCTGTCCGTGGCTTCTGCGACCGGGCCCAGCTTGGAGACCTCTAGCTATTGGGTTTAGGGTTTAGGGTTTAGTGCATCTCCAGCCGAGAATGCCTCATAGAAGCTGACCTTGCATGATTTACGCAACCGACGCTGCAGATGCTGGAATCTCCATCGACAAGTTAGGCCCTGACTGAGCGACAGCTTTGGACAAAACAGGGCTTCGCGCGGCCATGGAATCCTGAATGGAGGGTTCCAGCTTGTCCATGGCCCATCCTCGATGGGCACTTTGGGAGTTTGCATTGCGCAACAGCCAGGCTGCCTGGCTCGTGTCGAGACCCCATTCCAAGAGCAAGCTTGCTGCGTGGCTTCAGGTGCGGGGGACGAGGGCGCGGCACTCCCCAGAACGAAACTTGGCAACGCTTTTCTGCTGCTTCCTGCTGCGTGCACATACACGCGCACCTCTATGCTCCGATGATTTGGAAGGCTGTCGGCTTAGATCACGAGAGAAGCTGACCCGCCAAGTGTGCCGATGCTCCAGCCGCCCGTCCCCCAAGATTTGGGAGCTTTGACTTCCGGAGCTCAATGCCCAGAGGGGTGATGGGCTCCACGCGGCTCCAACACGGGGAGTCGGGATGGCAGGCGTCTCTGAGAACTGCAAAAGCTCAGCAAAACAAGTACATCTAGTGCTTCACTCCGCAAGCGTGCAGAGACACGCGTGCCGACCTGCATGGAGGAAAACACCTTGCCTATAGAGGTGGAGACCTTGGAGCGTGCAACGCGCACGCGCCTGTGCCTGGACTTCACGACTTGTTGAACTCGTGACGGAGAGTAGCAGCTTTAGCAGGCGAGGGTCAAGCTTACGGTCGAAACTTAGAACATGTCATCCGAGGAACGGGTTTAGGGTTTAGGGTTTGGGCGAGTGACTGGGGGAGATCACTGCTGGAATCTCCCTGGATATGCTGCGGCCTTGATTCGAGGATCCTTGGCGTATCTCACCCTGGCTGGTGGTGTAAGGCGTGCAGCTGCAAGCGTGCCGAACTACTGAACTACGAAATGTTTCGGGCGAGAACGCAATTGCAGCTCCCGCTACCGAAGCACCTTTGCACTCCCCTTGCCCTCCAAAGCACTTCTTTTCCCAACATCTCGAAAAAGTGAGGCGGCCGTGCAGAGAAGAAGTGGGCCTCATGAAATGGTTTGGCAAAAGCAGCCGGTATGCAGGTGTTGCAGATTACAGCTCCACCTTGCATGACTATTCCAATGAACGGTAAGCTCTTCGCCCCCAACCTTACTGACGCCGAAAGGTCGCAAAGGCATTTGCGAGCAAGAACGTCTCTCTTGATGTCAAAGGTCCCTTCACGAACTGCCACCAAAAGCCTGCTTCGGCCTCAAAGATCGCACGCATCCCCCCGCGGCGAGTATCTGGCCATTGCCTCGGACACCTCTTGCAACAGCCACCCAGCGCAGGACGTCTGCGTGCCTCAGTGACGTGGTGACTTGCGCTGTCTTTGGAAGTCTAATCTCGAAACCCTAAACCTTAGACCCTAAAGCCTGCAACCCACAACCCTTAAGTGTCTGTCTGAACTTGGATGAGGCTGAAGCATACGAAGAAACAAGGCGAACACCCGCTCCCAGCGTTTGGGGCCGAGGCAAGGTTCCGTGCACGCAGCCATGACGGACGGCCTCGTTGCTGGGTCGAGAGTTTTGGGTTTAGGGTTTCAGGGTTTCAGGGTTTAGGGTTAAGGGTTCAGGGTTTGGGTTTAGGGTTTAGGGTTTTAGGGTTTTAGGGTTTTAGGGTTTAGAGTTTAGAGTTTAAGGTTTAGAGTTTTAGGGTTTAGGGTTGCGACTGCAGCTTCCCAGATTGCTTTGACGCTCCCTCACGAGGAGCACGCAGGGGTGTCTCTGAAAGTAGGGGGGGGGGACCCTTGTTGGGAGATCGCATTCAGGGGGTTCGATTTTTCTTTGGGGTATGTTGTACAAGGGGTGCCCTCTTAAATTTTGGGAACTACCCATGTGCATCCAGCTCGAAACTCAGGCTCCTGCATGCTTCTGCTCTGGACGACGAACCTCGGCAGTCCGCAGCCGACAGGGCATTTCAATCTTGGGCCTTTAACCCTAAACCCTAAACCCTAAATCCTAAACCCCAAACCCTAAACCCTAAACCCTAAATCCTAAACCCCAAACCCCAAACCCTAAACCCTAAACCCTAAACCCTTGTTGGGCTCCGCGCCTGTTTCGGAGCAGTTGTCCCACCAGGGGATGGAACATCCCCGGAGGCCAAGATGACCTGAGGAGGGTGTTGAGATCTTGGGGGTTTAAGGTATAGGGTTTAGGGTTTAGGGTTTGGGGTTTGGGGTTTGGGGTTTAGGGTTTAGGGGTTTGGGGGTTTAGGGTTTAGGGTTTAAGGTTTAGGTACAAAATGCAGCGACATGCCGGCGACATGTCTGCACATTTCTTTGGGACTGAGACCGGCGCGATTCAAACCGCGTCTTGCGAACCATCAAAGAGGGAGTCCTGGCCTGGCCGAAGGCTCCGCAGGGACATGGCCAAAGCCCGAAACCCTGAAAACCTAAGACGCGGAACCCCAAAACTCCCCAAAACCGCTCTGGGGGTTGAGGGTTTAGGGGTTTGGGGGTTTAGGGTTTAGGGTTTAGGGTTTAGAGTTTAGGGTTTAGGGTTTAGGGTGTAGGGCCTCTCGAAGATCCGCAATCCTCCCGCGAGGCGCTTGGTCAAGCGCTTCTGGCCCTTCCATGGCAGGCGCGAAGACTACGTAAGCGATCCCAGGACTGCAGCATCAAACCCGCCTCAAACGGCTTTTGAGCATGTAAACATGTGGCTTTTGGGGTCTTAATTTCCGTTTGGATCTGGCAGAAAGACTCAAGGACATGAGGGAAAGTCTGTTTGTGTTGAAGGCTCGTTCTACCTCCTGTCCATGATTGAAGACCTGAGGCCGACATTGAGCTGTGGCCGACAGCTGATGCAGAGCGGCAACATCTCCCGAAAACTCTTTGGCATTTAAAAGGATCGTTCCCGTAGACATAACCTGAGGTCAGTGGCTGGGACAGAGAACCAAAAACAGAACAACCAAGCACAAGCGGCAACCAACTAAGCGGCAACAACCCCTGTCTCTCACAGTTTCCTTCAACGTCCCGGAGAGCTGGGATGATCCGCCTGCGCGTGCTGGCCCCCTGGCGAGATAATTTGGATGTCGCACCGAGATTCTGCAGAGGTCAGCGGTGGGTCCGACACGGCTTAGGGCTTCTAAAAGAGCTTGGGACTGGGGACCCTAAACCCTAAACCCTAAATGGTACAGAGCTTGGGTCGAGCCTGGGTTTGAGTTTATGGGCTACCAAAGACCTTAGAACTTAGTTCGATCATATACGACTGAATAATTTCCCATCATGTTCCGTCACGTGACGTCCTTGCCTTCATGTGCGGCATGTGTCAGCTCTCGGCTTGTCAGCTCGTGACAAAGAGACTGCAGAGGGACTCAAGGGCTGAGGGTTAAGGGTATACATGGGTGGGATATAGAGGAAAACCCTAAACCCTAAACCTTAAACCCTAAACCCTAAACCCTAAACCCTAAACCTTGAAGCCTAAGCCCTAAACCCTAAAAGAGGGGCGGCTCTAGCTCCAAGCTAGTCATCAAGAAACACAAAGGATGCCGAGGGCACTTCTCCAGGAATGTGTGGCTGGACGTGTCAGATTGTGGGTACATGGTGATGCATATTGTGATGATCATGATAATCAAACACAAGATCACTCGAATCTTGAAGCCCTTCGGACCCTTTTTTCCAGAGCTGCCGCCTGCTGAAAGCAATGTCAAGAGACGGCTTGAAGCAATGTGAAGACAAGGCCTCGGTCCGAGAAGCGACAGGCGCTTGCTGATTTCCCGTGCTGCTTCCCAGGCCGCATCTTAAGCGGTCTCAAGCGGCCACTGCTCAAATTGCTGTGAGTTGCTATGTGTTGTGCGCCGCCGGCCTCCTCAACATGCGGGACGTGGTTGCTAAGCAGAAAACCCACCAGTCGGTACAGCTGCTATGCTGCATCAGTCTGCGTCCAGGCGCCCAGACGGAATGCTCTTGGGAAAGGCTGAACGGGATGCCGTATACTGCTACGCCGGCTTGGCATCTGACAGGCCCCGCACAGCAGCCAAGCAACCGGGCCCGAACTCACATCGCTCGCTGTCGCGAGTGCCCTTCAAATAAAATTATACGCACTTCTAAAACCATGTTCTGCGGCCTCTGCACCATTGCGAAGCGATCCATGGCAAGTGGCCCCGCTGCAAGAACCTCCAACGCAAACTGGTACGAGGCTTGAAGCGGGTATCTACTGAACTACTGAAAGGCAAAGGTTAAAAGGTACATTTCAAGCAGCTGTGCGAGCAGCAGCAGCTTGCAGCATCTCGACGCAAAAGCCCTCCGCGCTTTGTGAGCTCGAGATCCACGGGGCCCATATCAGAGCTCCCATGCGGGACGATGCGGGCTATGGATAGGCTTTGGCAGGGTTGGGATGCAGCATTAACCCCCTCCCCCCCCCTCTCGAAGCCGCACCCTGCCAAGAAGAGCCGGCAACGGCCTGCAGCGCACGAAGCACGGACAGCACAAGCAGGACACCCAGTATGCGCTGCACGGGCAGCATGTGCAGCACGCGCAGCACGCTCGCAAAGCGGAGACTCCGTCAGAAGGCGCGAAGAACACACGGCTTTGTGACTCCGCTTTGTTGGACCATGAATGGCCGTGGTCCAGCTTCCAGTTGACAGCAAGATGGCTTTGTGAAGCTCTGCCAGCGGCAAGGCAAGAAATGCGCTCCGGGTCCTGGCCGACTTTGCATCACCTGCGCAAGACTGAAGCTTCGAACCAAACTCCGGTACGGACGGGCGACGGTCTCAGCGCCGTCGGGAGGGCTTTTCACGTGTGCCAGAGGGTGTCTAGGATGGCCCTTAACACCCTCTGAAAAACATTCCTGAAGATGATCCTCTTGAGGCCAATAAGGGAAGATACAAAATGTCCCAAGGGCCTAGCTAGCTTGTCTCCACACGCATCTCTTCGTTTAGTGGCTTTCCAGTTGGGCCGCAAGCAGAGACAGCGACAGCGACAGCACACAGCGAAATGCATCAGGGTCAGGTTCCTCTTCGTCCTCGCACGCGAACCCGAGGCACCGGGACCTCGGACAGCTTCAAGGGTGTTTCAGTGTGCTGCCAGCTTTTGCAAGCGCTGCCTGGATGTGTTGCCATTGCCACTGCAGGCCTTGCGATGGAGTTGTGCATGCCACTCCTGCGCATCACGCACAAGCCCGAGGCAGCTGACCACTTTCCCCGTGGTGAGTCGTTGGATACCTTAGAAGCAACTCCTGTGGCAACAAACTCCGTGAGTTCGAGGCTTCCTGGCACGCACGGGCAGCCACGGAGATCTTGCCCGTCCTCTGAGGTTCTGCGTGGGAACCTGCACCTTCACCTCTCCGAAAGGTTTCTATTCATCTGTTTAGGTTGGCAAACCCTTGAAGATGCCTGATGCATCGTCTCGCGACGTGCAGAAATGGCGGGTGGGGGCAGTCGGGCACAAAGCGAGCTGAAAGTGCTGAAGCTTTCGCGAGAATGAGCCCTCAGGGCGGGTTCTTTGATACCCCTTGTGGCTGCGAGATGGGCTGAGATGCGTTCGCAGCAAAGACGAGTCGCCTAAACACGCCTCTTAGAGACTTTCTTTTTGCAAGTCATGGGCGTCAATGCCCCTGAAACTTGAAAAAAACCAGAGAGAGATTGCCTCGGACAGGGTGCGTACCGTCTGCTGGCATTGTCCTTGCAGTTGGGGACTGTGCGAGTGCACTCCAAGCAGTCAGACGCCGCAACAAGTCAACTCGGCGCATGCGATGACGAACACCAAGGCCCCTTGGACGAAGATCCAGTGAAGGCGAACGGCACATGAATACTTTTCTTATTGCCATGACTGGATTTGCTAGGGCGATGCATGCTTTGGGGGCTGCCTGGAAATTCAGCTTTTTTTCTGCAACTTTTCTGCGTTCTCTTTTGAAACCCTTGGATCCCCCCCAGTGAAGGTTATTGGAGGCTTCTACGAACATACCTTGTGTTCTTGTAAGGATGCCTAAGGCCTAGAGGTTTGCCCCTCAAAGCTGATGCCGCTTCACGTCATGGCAACATCGTCCGAGTGCTGGAGCACTTGCGTCTTGCGGCCAGCGCGATCGGGAACGCCTGACCTGAAAACCAGCGAGTTTCATGCTGCTATGCTCCCCACATTCAAGGTGTCTCAGACAACGATCCCGCAGGGTGTCAAGGGGGACATCGTCTGCAACGCTACTCTGCGACGCCGGGACCTGGCGCGACAAGCCCGATGCAAACGGACGGGCCGCAAGCACGTCACCAGACCACCCGAGCATGCCTGCGTTGAAGGCCAAAAGCGAGTCGGCAGAGACATGGGTCTGCAAGCGAGCTGTAGATCCTGCAGGGCAAAGGCCACATGGCCAATCCAAGCGTCGAGCATAGTGGAGCACTCCCCTCGGAAGCAGGAATACCTGACCTGAAAGCCACATGCTCCCCGCATCAAAAGCTGCGCAACACGAGCCGATGAAGCGTCACGGGACATTCTCTGCAATGCTCAAGTGTGACATCTGGAGTTGGCATGGCGACCCTGGTGAAAATGGAGTTGTGGACTTGGCTTACGGCCAAGACCTGCCATCGCAGCACCAAAGCATGCCAATCCAGCTACGGTGTGAAACGCTGGAAAGGCCGCATGTTGAATCCAAGAGATCTCAAAAGGAGCTCATGAAAGAGTGGCGCACTCTCTCGAAGGTCTCACCCAGACGGCAACCTTAACCCCACACATCTCCACAGTGAGGAATTGCAGCAGGTTAATGTTTGACGCTGCACACTGCCGTTCAGACTTGCACCATGCATAGCAAGAATGGATCCACTGCCGCCCAGGTGACAAGGCCAGAAAATCCCTAGGGAAGTGCTCTCACTGCATACAGTGAATACAGCGTACAGAATGTACAGCTAGAGCAGAAGGAGCATGCTTGGGCTGCCAGGTTCGCCTTTCAGTGGAGCTCGAAGTACTTGCAGCTTCGGGCATGGTGAGACTTGGGGCTCTGTGATCAAGGGATCGATGCCTCGATGGGAGCATGGTGTCGCATGGTGTCGCATGGTGTCACGGCTGGAGAGACTCCTTGCACAAGTGCAGCACAAGTGCAGCGGATCACGGGCAGGTCTGCCGGACACTCAAGATGTCCTGCTAGAGTGCTTAAGCCCTGGACCAAACCCCTGGCTAAAGCGTTGCACGCTTCAAAACGGATCCTGACTCGCACTTAGCACCAGGCGGGGCTTGAAGGCCAGAACGGCTTGAAGGACGGCTCCAGCTAGGTGCCAATGCGGGATCCCGACTCTCGGTTTAGTCCATCACTTAGACTTGAACTCTGAGAGAAGTCGCACAGAAACAGACTTCATCAAGGGCAGGGACGAGGTGGAACGAATCGTCACCCTGGGCTATGATCGATATTACGAGGATGGGACGATGCAGTTTCATGCCCCTCGTGCTTCGATGTGCTTCGCTCTTAGCAGACATGGCTTCTACATTCTACATGGTGCTTTCAAACTAAGGCTCTTTGCGCACCCAAGAGTTCGGCTAGGAGCACGATGCTGCTGTCCAGTATATGTCAGAAGAAAGCACCAACACGTCTAAAAGTCACAAGGCGGGCCCCAGACCCCAACAGCCTCGACATCATTGGTCAAAGGCTGCCAGCTCACATCGCGCGCTGCCAGCAGCCCGGCAAGCAAGAACATGGGCTCACTATGAAATTACCCTGAAGAGCCGGATGTGCAATCGCAAGCGCCTCCCTGGTGTTTTTGGCTCGCGGCAACCCTGAAGCCTGAAAGTACGACCACCTTGCCAAGTCAAGTCATGTCAAGACGCGCAAGCGTGGAAGCTCGTGGATGATAATTCACAAAATCCCTCCGAAATCGGCTCTCCCAAGGCCACACCTGCCCATCTGAGACTGCCGACCACGCAAGCGTTGAGTGGTGCGAGCGAGTGTCGAAGCCTAGCCGATTGAGCCATGAGCCAACTGAGGCCGCCGGTCTGGCCAAGTGAATGCGCAACTTGCCTGGGCCACTTAGCCAAGCCAAGTGGGCCCACTTGGCCAAGCAAATCGACCTCTAGACTGACTTAGTGGACCAACTGGCAAGAAGAAGTCGTTCACTTGACAGAGTGAAGAAGCCACTTGGCCAAGCAAGATTGGGCCGTTGACGGAGTTGACCGCGTGAATGAGCCACTTGGCCAAGAACAGTCGACCGCTTGACGGAGTGAATGGCGCGCTTGGCCACACGAGATCGATAGCCTCACCGAGTGACTGGGGCAGGTGGCCAAGGGGAGTCGGTCACTCGACCGAGTGCAAATGCAACTTGGCCACGCCAAGAAGATCAATCAACCAAGTGGAGTTCATCAAAAGCCGAGTGAAGAAGCCAACTGGCCCAGCGCAATCGACCGCATCGGAGATTGCGTTGACCGGGTGAAGGGATTCGAAGAAGGCCTTCTCGAGGGAACACAGTTTTGGCCAGATCTCAGACAGGTGCCTTAAAGCTCATCGTCTCCCCAGTCTCAGCGTTTAGGGTTCAGGGTTTGGGTTCAGGGTCGCGACAAAGAACGGGTGACGGCTACGTAGCCAAAGAGCTACAGCGCTACGGAATGCGGCTGGCGGCTTGGTCGCTGGGTGCAAAGCGTCTCTGGAGGCCCGGAAAGGTTTTGAGCCAAGCTTCGTCGCACTGCATGCTTGGAGTTCCCACTGCCCGTCCTCCGGACATCAATAAACAGCGACAAAAGACGGCCGGAGACGTGTGCCTTCTGCATACGATTTGAAGTCTGCCCTTTGAAGCAGGCAAAGATGTGGGGAAGCCAATGGGTCTCAACGGGTATCCCAAAATCTTACCAACTGGACAGCATATCACGCCCGCCTGAAGTATAGGGAACGTGATGAGCTACAGTGGCTGCAGCTAACATGTGCACTGCGTACACTCACAATCTTTGCCGCATGCGTAGCCGCAAGCACCCCTGCGACTGCCCACAGCTGGCTATCGCTCGGTCCATTTGACATCGCTGGAGGAAGAAGGAAAGAGTGGCCTACCTTGAGCACATTTGGATATGTTGCTGGCCACTTGGACGACATGCATGAGAGTTGTCTCTTGTTTGTGCGTGGACCTTTTTGCTCAGGGTGCACCAATCCATTTGGAACTCTTACGCCGGAGGCGTTCCATTGTAGACGCGTGCATGAGGATTTGGTCTTATGTCCAAATACTTCAAGTTGCGAGGCTGATATCGAATCTTGTCAACCGGACTTGTGCAGCGTGTACACAATTTACGCTAGGTTTGGGACTTGCAAAACATCAAGCTGTGATCATCGACAAGCTTCAAGCACTTCCAAACCTTACCAACACAGTACTTGGGGACGACCTCCAGCTGCCCTTGCGTCAGCTTGAGCATGCACACACACCGTGGCACCTGAAAAAGACAGCGGATTCTCGGCAAGTCGCCCTGACAGACATGCATTAGGAAAACCTCTCTTCACTTGTGCCCTTCACTTGTGCAGCGACAACGTCCTGCTCGTGGTAGGAGCGCATGCTGCTGGATGCTGCTAAACCTAAAGGGTCTCCAGCAACGACATGGCACGAATCGTTTGCAGCATCCGTTCCTAATCGCACAGGGTGCTTACGGGTGCTTCAACGCCCAGCCCCCGCTGATCCTCCTTGGGCAACCAGGAGTTGGCCACGAGTTTGGCAGGGGAGTGGCGCCCGCCCAACGCAGAGGCAAACCCGGACGCCACTCTTAGGCGAACCACAGCCTCTGATGGCAACCAAACCTGCTCCAACGCAATCGGAAGCGTTCTCCCCTGAAACCGCTACAGCCACTCCTGCAGATTTGGAATGTGAAGTAGACATGCTTGCACTGGGCGGTGTGAAGGCAACGCGCATGGAAGACAAAGGCACGACGCAGACATTGACTTGAGCAAGGCTGTTGGCAGCGTCCAAGACAGCACACTTCGCCGCGTGCGCAACTGTGCTACAAGCACCCAGGTGTTGCGGCCGCTACCCTGCACGTGCAGGTGCAGTAATGCTGCCTTGGCCGAGCACGATGGGTCGCCGATTCGGCCCGAGCAGCAAAACATCTACTCGCCTGACACCCATCGCCTCTCCAAACACGAGGGCTGCGCCCCTCCTCCGTAGCACAGACTCGTCGCCATGTCGAGGCTGAAGGGACCTACGCTAAAACCGAGCTCTGCAAATCGAAAACCTTACCCGTGCTCAAGCCGAAAAAGCCGGCCCATGGAGTCACGGAGCACCCGGACCGGCAACGGAACCCCACCTGGGCGAGGTCAGAAACCCGGGACTCGTACCACGCAAGCCATTCCCTGCCACACCACATGCCACAAGTCCTCAGGATCACATTTTCAGCAGTCCACTGTCGTGGTTCGATCCCGAAAGGTGCGTCCAACCTTGGGCTAGCCCAGGCGCCAGCTTTGCACCTGACCGCGATGCTTCAGGATTCCGGGTTGCGTGAAGTCCTTCCTGAACGAGCCGCCAGTCCCAACCCCTGCCGAACAGGTAGAGTGGTCTACGAATGAATTTGGTCCGTACTCAAAATTGGCAGGGACGAAGCGTCCATGTCTATAATACGGGCAGCCACAGCTATATGAACTATGTTGGAAGTACATGCATTTTCCGGTGTTCAAAATCGACACCGATGCTGCTTCAATGGACAAGAAAATCTTTCACCACCCCACGCCAAGCTCTGAGCACCCCTTGCTTACTGCAGGATGTTTTCTCGCGCTTGCTGGAGGCCACAGCCAGCAAAAGGATGCCCAGGGCCTATCTGAGAGATATGGAAGAGGAATTGACATAGTCCTAAGCCTGGCTAGCTTTCCAAGGGAAGATCGGAGGACTCTCCCCCTCCAACTTGTCTTTCTAACTGGACAAACCTGGCGGGACCGAGCCTGACCCTAAAAAAAAGGACAGGAACCGGAATCGTTCGGCTACAGTACGTGGCCATGTGTCTTCCTTTCAAGCCTGGACCCAAAGCCCTTCAGAATTTTGCAGGCAGAGAGGCGCACCGCCGGGCAGCCGAAAGCCTTTGTCTACCCCTCGAAACCTGCCAGCGCAGCAACTTAGCAGCGTCTGTAGCTTGCCTGATTAGCGTCTCATCACTCTCATGTGAGACTCTGAAAGAGAATTGCGAGTGGTTCCTGCCGGAAGCAAGGCAAGTGCCTGCAGTGCTCAGGACTGGCTTCGGGACTTCACACGGAGGGGCGGGCCGGCTTGGTCCGCGTCTGCCTCTGCAATCTGCAAGCACACTTGCCCACTCGAGCTGCATGCTTGATCCGGCTTAGCCGCTTTGGCATAGACAACATGCCCCTAGCCCTCACACCACTTCGTCGTCTGTTTGGCTCTTGCTTTCGTGTTCAGCGACACAGCATTCGAACTTGCGACTTCAGCTGCTTCAGCTTCCACGCGGCACAAAAGCCGCACCCCTCACTAGGCCTTGAGCGCCCGGCCGCTCCATTCCTTCAAGGTCCACAACGGCTGGCTCAGATAGCAAATGATGTCCGCTCTGCATGCTCCGCAGGAAACAAGCTTCCGATACAGGACGCTAAGGGACACCAGACCCCTGAATACATTCGTCAATCCTTGCAGCAGGCCGTTGCACAGCATGCGAGCTTCAACCGTGCGAGCGATGGCGCAGCCATGTGATCCTATGATCCGGCACACAAAACTTCCAAAAAAATTGACATCCCTGGAGCGGCAACGAGGTCTGAAAACGGATCCGACATCTGGCGCACGACGACTTCTGATGCAGACGTGCATCGGCACGGACCCCCGCACGAACAGCTTCCCTAAACCTGCATGGGACAGCACCTGAGAGTGCCGGCAGCTCAGAAACAGCTGAGGCGCACTTGACAGGCGACACGTCGCGAGCACATGCGGACATGGCATGTCATTCGATGCCTGCATGGCAACGCAGCTCGCGGCTCGCTGGCTACTCAGCAAACTTACATCAGGTCAAGCAGGCGCAGAGCTCGTAGAGGGCCTCAAGAATGTAAGGCGTTCAGCGTCTCGAGCGTTCTGGCTTTCAGAGCCCTGCTCTTCCGAAGATGGGGCTGATTGAAAGACGTTTCGCGTTCAAAGGAAGCGAAGCAGCTTTTTTTTTTTGGACCCCCTTCTCAGGGCTGCCACTGTTGCGGTTGACAAAAGTAAGAGAGGCTGGAACGTGCTCAGCGACGGAGCTCGTAACCGAAAAATCGGTCAGTTTTGACATTAACACGCCCTACACCACGCTCTTCAATGAAGCCCGCATTTTTGGGGGCAACGGCCTTTGGGGGAAGAGCTGCCCCTTAAGTGAGCTCAGAAGGCAGGGCCATGATGTTCAAAGCAAGCATGCAAGTAGCATGCCATCGCAGGGCTTGAGGCGTTCGACGCAGCATCCTTCTTTAGCTTCACCACTAGACAGGCCCTCCCCCAAGTAGTTTCGGAAGCACCGCAAGTTCATTCATGGCATTGCAACGCGAACCCAGGATGCTGCCATGACATGTGGCAAGGCCAGATGCAGATGGCTGTGCAGGAAGACAAACATGAGGTCTCGGGTTCACTGTTCTGGCCTTCCCCACGCTGCAAAGTCCCCCCCGGGGTTTTCGCAGCACTCGGATACCAAAGCAGATTATGGAGCCACGAAGAAGTACCCTGCGCCCTCCTGAAGAAGGCATCAGTGGCGGAGCTCCACTGGACCTCCACAGAACCCCTCTGCGTTGGCAACACCATACGAATCATGCGACGAAAGCTCTGGCTTCTCCTCAACCCACTCGCATCGCCCTCGCATGAACCTTGCCCCCCCTTGCGCACGCACGACTTTCTGTCTTGTGTCCAAACGCTTCAAGCTGAGAGGCTGACATCGAATCCCCTCAAATGGGCTTGTGCAAGTCGAAAGCTTCAGATTTCGATTTTGCGCCTGTACAAAACTCACGCCAGCTTGGGACTTGCAAAACAACAGGCCGTGATCGTCAACAAGCTTCAGGCACCTTACCAGCACAGCACCTTCCTTGCGCCAGCTTGACCACACACAGACACCGGAAGATGACAGCGGGTCTTCGGCAAATGCCACTCTTCGAAATGTTAAGCAAGCCTCCCACCTCGAGCGACCTTCATACGCGAACGAAACACGCTCATCCGAGCCTGCCTCTACGCAACCTCCGCGCAGCCCGTGCAGAGTCGGGCAAAGAGCGTGGCAAGTACGTGGGACTGGGACTGTTCTGTGATGGGCGTTTGTGTCGCCCAGGCCGCCAAGACAACATGAAGGGCAAGGGCACAGGCCTGGGAACGTGAAAGAAAGCCTTCGAAAAACTCAGGCAACAGCGCGAGCAAGGGCGCACTTGGCGAAAGTCGTTTACCCTACATGGTCAAAATCCTGGAATACTTCTCGGAATCAAAGCGAGCAGATCAGCAAATCTGATGCCGTGTCTTGCAGCGGGCTGTGGTGCCAAGTCTCCACATCTGCAACGCACGGCAACCCAGCTTCTGATCCAAGACACGTGCAAGGACAGGGGGGCAAGTTAACCCGAAGACATGAAGAGGGCGTCGTTCAGCACACGCGCCTCACATGTGCAACAGGGACAAGTGCAGCCTCTTGCAAAACAATTACAAGAGTTACTAGAGAATATCAGCATGCTGACCTGGACATACATATGCAAACATTTGCATGCAATACATGTATACAGTCCCAATATGTCATGAATCGAGATCTCTTTGAACTTATGCATTGGGCGTATTATTGCAAGTATGTACACACTCTGCCATATGGTACTGATGTCTGTGTTCGTCCCCGCCGGCCCCCACCCTGCCGACCCGCGCGGCCGCGCCTGGTCATCATGCATCGTCATGGACTATCTACGCAGAAAAACCTGGCTGCTTACATGTCACGAGATTGCTGCATGTCACTAGATTGCTGCACATCTGCATGGAACTGCAAAGTCCGATGCTTCCTTCTACTTTGACTGCGTGGTCGGTGAGCCGTGGGCAACCCAAGCAAGGAACTATGACATGCAAGACGCATAGTTACACAAAAGCGAGGATCATGACAGCTTGAGATCTAGTAGCCACAAGCTACAGGTCTTCATGTTCTTTTTAAACCACGATTTTTATTGGGCCCATCCGGTCAATCGGTTGACTGTGCTGGAGGACTTAGGTCACAGCGTGCTAAATCACATGCCCGCAGGAGCGGCAAAAAATTCTCGCATCCTACATACCCGAAATCGCAGCGGGAGCTATCGGTGAGGTTCTGAAAGAACCGAACCGAGAACACGCCGACTACTTAGTACGATCACCGAAAGAGACTGCGTAAGCACCCGGCATGAGAACTGACTGTTCGCACAACAACGGCCCGAGAAGCATATTCTTGCAGTCTACCGGCTCAAGGAAGAAAATTCATGTTGCAAGGGCAGAACCACTCCAACAATGGTAACACTCATGGCCGGGACCCATTAGTGTGCTCCTGCCCCCAACTCCGACAAAATGGGTACCGGAAACAGGTGGCACTCAAAGTAAACCCCCTGCCCAACACGAGGGGGTCCCCTCTCCTCCCTCCTCCTCCTCCTCCTCCTGCTCCTCCTGCTCCTCCTGCTCCTCCTGCTCCTCCTCCTCCTCCTCCTCCTCCTCCTCCTCCTCCTGCTCCTCCTCCTGCTCCTCCTCCTGCTCCTCCTCCTGCTCCTCCTCCTGCTCCTCCTCCTGCTCCTCCTCCTGCTCCTCCTCCTGCTCCTCCTCCTGCTCCTCCTCCTGCTCCTCCTCCTGCTCCTCCTCCTGCTCCTCCTGCTCCTCCTGCTCCTCCTGCTGCTCCTCCTGCTCCTCCTCCTGCTCCTCCTCCTGCTCTTCACCTCTCTCTCTGTCTCTCTCTGTCTCTCGCTCGCGGCTGTGCTCCATCTCCTCATCTACACTCCCTGTTGAAAGAAGACACATACTCAGATCCTGACACGCAAAGCCGCGAAGCCACTGGCTTTTTGCTCGCGACGCTGGTGGTCTTGCAGAAGTACAAGCAACCGCTTTGGCGTTGAGCAGTGCAGGGATGCAATCCCCGCAGAACCTGAGAGCCTTCGAACACCGTCACTAGGCGCCACCGAGTGGCAGGAATGGGATGCAAAACGCCTTGGAACGCACGAACTGATGTGCATGCGCGGCGCGGAAGTGCTGGAGGCATGTGAGCTACCCACAGAGCCGAGGGCAAACATGGGCAAACAAAACGGAGAGTCGCCCTGAGCGGCGGCTGCTCCCCGCAGGCGCGCTTCAGCGCCATGCCGGAGCACAGCCCTGCGGATGCGGCAGGAGACGCGGGAACGCACCCAGCGTTGTGCACAGTCGCGAAGGCAACAACCGCTTGTGGGTCTCAGGCGATCACGAAGCCGGGAGCCATTGAGCTGCGCCTAAGGGACTTCGGATCTTGAAGGATTCCAGAGCCGGAGGACACGAGCGTCCTCGTCCATCACTCACACCAGGCGAAGGCCGGGCGGCGTGGACTTGGCATCATCCCAGTGACCTGCAAGCGTGAGCTCCGCCCGCAAGAAGGCCTCGGTGCCAAAGGTGCCCACGGGCGAGTCCCACCCGCAGCCTGGTGGGTCGAATATCGCACAAGTGGAACGCAGCAGGCGCGTCGAGGTGTTTTTGGTGAGGCTTCATAGGCCGATGTCGACAGCTTGGTGCGGAAGCGCACTGCACAGTGC
This sequence comes from Symbiodinium natans, assembly GCA_905221605.1. Classification (NCBI taxonomy): domain Eukaryota; class Dinophyceae; order Suessiales; family Symbiodiniaceae; genus Symbiodinium; species Symbiodinium natans. The sequence goes on from CAJNDS010001524.1 coordinate 752,597, forward strand.
ACTCGTGGTCACGGAGCTCTCCGTGTGTGTCTGTCACCTCTCAGGGAGAGAGCTGAGCAGCCCGAGGCCGGGGCAGCGCGGCCTGGCACGGGGCGCCCCCCTCGTCGGCCCTGCGGCGGAGGAGAAGCAAAGCAGTGAGGGCGCACTGCATGGATTTTAAGAAGCCGCTTACGACTCAGGCTGACTGCGCGGAGGAGCTTCGATTCCGGGAGCACCCTAAAGCTGTAAAGGGCTCAGCATCGAAGCGCGCCATGAGAACAAGCCTGCTGGTACGTGGGCGCACGGACAAGCAGCAGCCAATTTGTTCAGGCCACGCACCCACACCCACCCTGATTTGGATTCTCTCAGCGACTGAGCCAATGCTGCTTTGTTAGCCGGAGCTCACCCATGTCGGGATGCGTCGGGATGCATCGCTGCCCAGGCACTGAGCCGCGAGGGAAGAGGCCCTCGGCTTGCTCGCCTCCCCAAGTCTCGACAGGAGTTCACAAGCTTAAGGATCGCTGCCCTTGTGGGAACGAAACGGGGTGGCAAAAAAAACAGCCGGACACTCCGGGACGTTGCTGAGCGCCTCGAGGCCAGGACCTGCCAACAAGAAGTGGCCTATTGCACGAGCCATGAGGCAACTGAGGATGCAGTCGCACAAGGCCAAAGGCACAAGGCACAAGGCGCCGCGAGGCCCCGACCATAGGGTGTGTTCTGTGCCCTCTGGAGAGAGATCTACCCTCATGCTGTACTCTCGTCTCTGTGGACGGCCTCAGGCGCCGCCGACGGCTGTAATGTATCTTGGCATTTACGACGCTGAAGTTGCTGGAGCTGGCCCAGCATGCCCTGGACCTCTGTCGCTCAAGGTGACCTTCTGCGATATGATGCAACATGATGCTACAATGCACTCAGGGGCTTCCATACGCACGTTTTGCCTTCTGCCTCAATTTTGCATGCTGCCTCGGCCGTCGGCGAGACAGCACACATGGTTGAGGCAGCACGCAAGCAAAGACCCAGCCCTTTCCCTTGGGTTTTCCTTTCCGAACCGTCACCCCGCACGACCCTGCAAATGCAGATTGCTGCCTCGCCGTGCGGTGTTGGTGCGGCAGCATGCTTTTGTGAGGCAGAATGTTCATTGAAGCGGCATTCATGCGGCAACTCCAGGTCCAGGCGCGAAACGCGGTCTGCGATCTGGAGTGCGTCCTGCGCCTGCCCCTTCGCACGGCTTTGAGCAGCGCGCAGCAGGAGCGGTCGTCAGCGCAGCGTCAGCGCAGGCGTCAGCGCAGCGTCACCGCAGGCGTCAGCGCAGGCGTCCTCAGTGGCCACAAAGGCAGGCCCGCACTCCGCCAGGCGTGTCATGCTGACGCAAGAGAGACACATTTCTGAGCCCCAGGTTCCGGTGCGGCGGGGGCCTACGTCACGCCCTACACGTGCCGATGGACAGCGCATGACAGCTCCAGTTGCAGGCAAGGCAAGCCGCCAGGCCGAAGCCATCTCCCTGATACGAACCTTCTTGCGGTGCCTTTCGGACTTCAGCTCATCTTCTCATCGTGCTGCTGAAGAGGGTGGGGGAGTGAATCTCGTCGATGGGGTGATGATGTTCCCTAAACCCTCAGACTTAAACCCTCAACCCTTTTCCATCCTAGACCCTAAACCCTAAGGTTTGGATTGGATCCAGGGTTTACAAGCAGTTTGGGTTTTGGAGATGAAAATGCTTTCGTCCCTCCCTGCACCCGTAGAAGCCTAAAGGCGGCTCAGGGCTTTAGATAAACTTTAAATGCTTTGCCACGGGGGCAGGCTCAGCCATCTCGGAGTCTCGGCGCGTCTCATCCTGGCAGCCCTACGGGGCTGTAGGGTGCAAATGGTGATGGCAGTGCGGGGACACGCCGGTGGCCAGGCAGTTATGGATTTGCGCCGTGGATGCAAAGACCACATGGGCAACCTCTGGTTGCGGTCTTGGCGTCTTGGCTCACCATCGAAACACCAAACTTACGGCGTGAAACGTTGGAAAGGCCGCATGCTGCATCCAAGAGATCTCAAAAGGAGCTCAGGAAAGAGTGGCGCACTCGAAGGTCTCACCCAGAGGGCAACCTTAACCCCGCACATCTCCACATGCAGTGAGGAACTGCAGCAGGTTGCTGTGCGGAGCGAGAATGGATCCACTGCCGCCCCGCGACAAGCCCAGAAAATCCCTAGGGGAGTGCTCTCACCGAAAACACAGCGTAGAGAGGTAGAGCTGTATCAGAGCGTTTGGGCTAGGTGCCAGGTTCGCCTTTCAGTGGGGCGAGACTCGAACAACTTGAAGCTTCGGACACGGTGGTTAGCTGGGGATCTGGGATCAAGGGATCGATGCCCTTTCTGAGAGCGCTGTAATTCGGTGTCGCATGGTGTCATGGCTGGAGAAAGACTCCTTGCACAAGTGCAGCACAAGTGCAGCGGATCACGGCAGGTCTGTCGGACACTCAAGATGTCCTGCTAGAGTGCTTAAGCCCTGGACCAAACCCCTGGCTAAAGCGTTGCACGCTTCAAAACGGATCCTGACTCGCACTTAGCACCAGGCGGGCTTGAAGTCCAGAACGGCTTGAAGGATGGCTCCAGCAAGGTGCCAATGCGGCATCCCGACTCTCGGTTTTTTGTCCATCACTTCGACATAGGCTCCGAGAGAAGCTGCAGCAAAAAGCCGCTTCATCAGGGGCAGGAACGAGGTGGAACGAATCGTCACCCTGGGCTATGATCGATATTACGAGGATGGGACGATGCAGTTTCATGCCCCTCGTGCTTCGATGTGCTTCGCTCTTAGCAGACATGGCTTCTACATTCTACATGGTGCTTTCAAACTAAGGCTCTTTGCGCAGCCAAGAGTTCGGCTAGGAGCACGATGCTGCTGTCCAGTATATGTCAGAGAGGCAACCACCAACACGTCTAAAAAGTCACAAGGCGGGCCCCAGACCCCAACAGCCTCGGAATCATTGGTCAAAGGCTGCCAGCTTACATCGCGCGCTGCCAGCAGCCCGGCAAGCAAGAACATGGGCTCACTATGAAATTACCCTGAAGAGCCGGATGTGCAATCGCAAGCGCCTCCCTGGTGTTTTTGGCTCGCGGCAACCCTGAAGCCTGAAAGTACGACCACCTTGCCAAGTCAAGTCATGTCAAGACGCGCAAGCGTGGAAGCTCGTGGATGATAATTCACAAAATCCCTCCGAAATCGGCTCTCCCAAGGCCACACCTGCCCATCTGAGACTGCCGACCACGCAAGCGTTGAGTGGTGCGAGCGAGTGTCGAAGCCTAGCCGATTGAGCCATGAGCCAACTGAGGCCGCCGGTCTGGCCAAGTGAATGCGCAACTTGCCTGGGCCACTTAGCCAAGCCAAGTGGGCCCACTTGGCCAAGCAAATCGACCTCTGGACTGACTTAGTGGACCAACTGGCAAGAAGAAGTCGTTCACTTGACAGAGTGAAGAAGCCACTTGGCCAAGCAAGATTGGGCCGTTGACGGAGTTGACCGCGTGAATGAGCCACTTGGCCAAGAACAGTCGACCGCTTGACGGAGTGAATGGCGCGCTTGGCCACACGAGATCGATAGCCTCACCGAGTGACTGGGGCAGGTGGCCAAGGGGAGTCGGTCACTCGACCGAGTGCAAATGCAACTTGGCCACGCCAAGAAGATCAATCAACCAAGTGGAGTTCATCAAAAGCCGAGTGAAGAAGCCAACTGGCCCAGCGCAATCGACCGCATCGGAGATTGCGTTGACCGGGTGAAGGGAACCGAAGAAAGCCTCCTCGAGGGAACACAGTTTTGGCCAGATCTCAGACAGGTGCCTTAAAGCTCATCGTCTCCCCAGTCTCAGCGTTTAGGGTTCAGGGTTTGGGTTCAGGGTCGCGACAAAGAACGGGTGACGGCTACGTAGCCAAAGAGCTACAGCGCTACGGAATGCGGCTGGCGGCTTGGTCGCTGGGTGCAAAGCGTCTCTGGAGGCCCGCAAAGGTTTTGAGCCAAGCTTCGTCGCACTGCATGCTTGGAGTTCCCACTGCCCGTCCTCCGGACATCAATAAACAGCGACAAAAGACGGCCGGAGACGTGTGCCTTCTGCATATGATTTGAAGTCTGCCGTTTGAAGCAGGCAAAGATGTGTGGAAGCGAATGGGTCTCAACGGGTATCCCAAAATCTTACCAACTGGACAGCATATCACGCCCGCCTGAAGTATAGGGAACGTGATGAGCTACAGTGGCTGCAGCTAACATGTGCAATGCGTACACTCACAATCTTTGCCCCATGCGTAGCCGCAAGCACCCCTGCGACTGCCCACAGCTGGCTATCGCTCGGTCCGTTTGACATCGCTGGAGGAAGAAGAAAAGCTACCTTGAGCATATTTGGATATGTTGCTGGCCACTTGGACGACATGCATGAGAGTCGTCTCTTGTTTGTGCGTGGCCCTTTTTGCTCAGGGTGCACCAATCCATTTGGAACTCTTACGCCGGAGGCGTTCCATTGTAGACGCGTGCATGAGGATTTGGTCTTATGTCCAAATACTTCAAGTTGCGAGGCTGATATCGAATCTAGTCAACCGGACTTGTGCGGCGTGTACACAATTTACGCTAGGTTTGGGACTTGCAAAACATCAAGCTGTGATCATCGACAAGCTTCAAGCACTTCCAGACCTTACCAACACAGTACTTGGGGACGACCTCCAGCTGCCCTTGCGTCAGCTTGAGCATGCACACACACCGTGACACCTGAAAAAGACAGCGGATTCTCGGCAAGTCGCCCTGACAGACATGCATTAGGAAAACCTCTCTTCACTTGTGCCCTTCACTTGTGCAGCGACAACGTCCTGCTCGTGGTAGGAGTGCATGCTTCTGGATGCTGCTAAACCTAAAGGGTCTCCAGCAACGACATGGCACGAATCGTTTGCAGCATCCGTTCCTAATCGCACAGGGTGCTTACGGGTGCTTCAACGCCCAGCCCCCGCTGATCCTCCTTGGGCAACCAGGAGTTGGCCACGAGTTTGGCAGGGGAGTGGCGCCTGCCCAACGCAGAGGCAACCCCGGACGCCACTCTTAGGGGGACCACAGCCTCTGATGGCAACCCAGCCTGCTCCAACGGAATCGGAAGCGTTCTCCCCTGAAACCGCTACAACCACTCCTGCAGATTTGGAATGTGAAGTAGACATGCTTGCACTGGGCGGTGTGAAGGCAACGCGCATGGAAGACAAAGGCACGACGCAGACATTGACTTGAGCAAGGCTTTCGGCAGCGTCCAAGATAGCACACTTCGCCGCGTGCGCAACTGTGCTACAAGCACCCAGGTGTTGCGGCCGCTACCCTGCACGTGCAGGTACAGGATTGCTGGCTTTGCCGAGCACGATTGGTCGCCGATTCGGCCTGAGCAGCAAAACATCTACTCGCCTGACACCCATCGCCTCTCCAAACAAGAGGGCTGCGCCCCTCCTCCGTAGCACAGACTCGTCGCCATGTCGAGGCTGAAGGGACCTACGCTAAAACCGAGCTCTGCAAATCGAAAACCTTACCCGTGCTCAAGCCGAAAAAGCCGGCCCATGGAGTCACGGAGCACCCGGACCTGCCGGCAACAAACGGAACCCCACCTGGGCGAGGTCAGAAACCCATCCGGGACTCGTACCACGGAAGCCGTTCCCTGCCACACCACATGCCACAAGTCCTCAGGATCACATTTTCAGCAGTCCACTGTCGTGGTTCGATCCCGAAAGGTGCGTCCAACCGTGGGCTAGCCCAGGCGCCAGCTTTGCACCTGACCGCGACGCTTCAGGATTCCGGGTTTCGCGAAGTCCTTCCTGAACGAGCCGCCAGTCCCAACCCCTGCCGAACAGGTAGAGTGGTCTACGAATGAATTTGGTCCGCCCTCGTACTCAAATTTGGCAGGGACGAAGCGTCCATGTCTACAATACGGGCAGCCACAGCTGCCTGAACCGTGTTGGAAGTACATGCATGCATTCCCCAGTGCTCAAAATCGACACCGATGCTGCTTCAATGGACAAGAAAATCTTTCACCACCCCACGCCAAGCTCTGAGCACCCCTTGCTTGCTGCAGGATGTTTTCTCGCGCTTGCTGGAGGCCACAGCCAGCAGAAGGATGCCCAGGGCCTATCTGAGAGATATGGAAGAGGAATTGACATAGACCTCAGTTTCGCTAGCTTTCCAAGGGAAGATCGGAGGACTCCCCCCCTCCAACTTGTCTTTCTAACTGGACAAACCTGGCGGGACCGAGCCTGACCCTAAAAAAAAGGACAGGAACCGGAATCGTTCGGCTACAGTACGTGGCCATGTGTTTTCTTTTCAAGCCTGGACCCAAAGCCCTTCAGAATTTTGCAGGCAGAGAGGCGCACCGCCGGGCAGCCGAAAGCCTTTGTCTACCCCTCGAAACCTGCCAGCGCGGTTAGCGTCTGTAGCTTGCCTGATTAGCGTCTCATCACTCTCATGTGAGACTCTGAAAGAGAATTGCGAGTGGTTCCTGCCGGAAGCAAGGCAAGTGCCTGCAGTGCTCAGGACTGGCTTCGGGACTTCACACGGAGGGGCGGGCCGGCTTGGTCCGCGTCTGCCTCTGCAATCTGCAAGCACACTTGCCCACTCGAGCTGCATGCTTGATCCGGCTTAGCCGCTTTAGCATAGACAGCATGCCCCTAGCCCTCACACCACTTCGTCGTCTGAAGTGCTCTTGCTTTCGTGTTCAGCGACACAGCATTCGAATTTGCGACTTCAGCTGCTTCAGCTTCCACGCGGCACAAAAGCCGCACCGCTCACCAGGACTTGAGCGCCCAGCCGCTCCATTCCTTCAAGGGCTCCCCGCACCAAAACGGTTAGCCCAGATGGCAAATCATGTCCGCTCTGCATGCTCCGCGGGAAACAAGCTTCCGATACAGGACGCTAAGGGACACTAGCTCCCTGAATGCATTCGTCAATCCTTGCAGCAGGCCGTTGCACAGCATGCGCGCTTCAACCGTGCGAGCGATGGCGCAGCCGTGTGATCCTGTCATCCTGCACCCGGAACATCCAACAATTTGAAATGGAGCAGCAACGAAGTCTGGGACTGGATCCGACACCTGGCGCGCGACGACTGCGGATACAGACTTGCATCGGCACCAACCCCTGCATTAAACCTGCGTGGGACAGCGCCTATGCCGGCAGGTCAGAAACAGCTTTGAGGCGCACTTGAAACCCTCGACCCCTAAGCCCGACATTGGAACAACGGCCTGGCTGACCCCAAGGCGACCGACACGAGCGGACATGGCATGTCATTCGATGCGTGGCAACTCACCTCGCGGCTACTCAGCAAACTTACATCAGGTCAGGCGCAGAGAGCATAGAGGGCCTCAAGTCATGTGAGGCGTTCAGGGTCTCGAGCATTCTGGCTTTCAGAGCCCTGCTCACCGAAGATGGGGCTGTTTGAAAGACGTTTCGCATTCGAAAGAAGCTAAGCATGTACATTTTTTGGACCCCCTTCTCGGGGTTATACGCCTGTTGCGGTTGACAGAAGTAAGAGAGGCTGGAACGTGCTCGAGCGAGGGAGCCGGTTCAGAATCTTTCAGTTTTGACATTAACACGCCCTACACCACGCTCTGCAATGAAGCCCGCATTTTTGGGGGCAACGGCCTTTGGGGGAAGAGCTGCCCCTTAAGTGAGCTCAGAAGGCAGGGCCATGATGTTCAAAGCAAGCATGCAAGAAGCATGCCATCGCAGGGCTTGAGGCGTTCGACGCAGTATCCTTCGTCCATTCCTTCAACCCCCCCCTCCCGCGTGAATGCACAAGGATCTTCTTGTAGGCTGTTGGAGGTCATGCCGTTTCAACTGGAACCCCGGATGGCGCCATATCTGGCTATCTGTGGCTGCCAGATGCAGATGGCTGCGAAGGAAGACAAGGATGAGGTCTCGGATCCACTGTTCTGGCCTTTCCCAAGTCGCAAGATGCCGCAGACACACTCGGAATGCACGCGCGGCAGCTCTTGTATCTTCGCAGCACTCGGATACCAAAGCAGATTGTGGAACCACGAAGAAGTACCCTGCGCCCTCCTGGACAAGACATCAGTGGCGGAGCTCTACTGAACCTCCACTGGCCCGCGCTGTCCTGACAAAACCATACGAGTCATGCGAAGGTTCTTGATGTTGCTCCACTCGCATCGCCCGTGGACCCGCTTGTCCAAACGCTTCAAGCTGAGAGGCTGACATCGAATCCAGTCACATGTATCTGTGCAACAAATCGAAGCTTCAGATTTCGATTGCGCCTGTACAAAACTCATGCCAGCTTGGGACTTGCAAAACAACAGGCCGTGATCGTCAACAAGCTTCAGGCACTTGGCCAGCACAGCACCTTCCTTGCGCCAGCTTGCCCACACAGAAACACCTGCATATGACAGCGGGTCTTCGGCAAATGCCACTCTTCGAGATGCTAAGCAAGCCTCCCACCTCGAGCGACCTTCATACGCGAACGCAACACGCTCATCCGAGCCTGCCTCTATGCAACCTCCGCGCAGCCCGTGCAGAGTCGGGCAAAGAGCGTGGCAAGTACGTGGGACTGGGACTGTTCTGTGATGGGCGTTTGTGTGGCCCAGGCCGCCAAGACAACATGAAGGGCAAGGGCACAGGCCTGGGAACGTGAAAGAAAGCCTTCGAAAGACTCAGGCAACAGCGCGAGCAAGGGCGCACTTGGCGAAAGTCGTTTACCCTACGTGGTCAAAATCCAGGAATACGTCTCGGCATCAAAAGTGAGCAGATCAGCAAATCTGATCCCGTGTCCTGCACTGGGCTATGGTGCCAAGCCTCTAAGTCTGCAACGCATGGCAACCCAGCTTCTGATCCAAGACACGTGCAAGGACGGGGGGACAAGCTAACCCGAAGTCATGATGAGGGCGTCGCTCAGCCCACACGCCTCACATACGCAACAGGGACAAGCGCAGCCTCCTGAGACAAATACTGCTCGAACACATCAACCGTCTGACCTGCACATACATATGCAAACATTTGCATGCGATACATGTACACAACAATAATGCAATAAGCCTATATCTCTTTGAACTTATGCATTGTCTTATGTACGCAAGTATGTACACACCATGTCATATTGTACTGACGTCTATGTTCGTCCCCCCGGCCCCCGCCCTGCCGACCCGCTTGGCCGCGCCTGGTCATCAGGCATCGTCATGGCCTACGTAGAAAACTTGGCTGCGTATATGCGAGATTGCTACCTCTTTGCATGACATGCAAAGTCCGAGACCTCTTCTATATAACTATATCACAACACATTGGCGCCTTTGAGCCGAGATCCAATGACATGCAAGACGCTTAGTTACACAAGCGATGATCATGACAGCCTGAAATGTTTTTTTGTTTGTGTCTGTGTGGTTTTTGTATTGATTTTGTTAGGACCACCCGATCAATCGTTTTAAGCTTGCATGCTTCGGCAAAAGTAACGAGTATGCCGGCAACATATTCGGCCCCCTTCGGCTGCCACGAATCAAAAGCTCTCAAGCGTCGTTTCAGAGGCCGCAACTGCTGAAAGCAGCTGGAAAGCATGTGCTAAGCCGGATGGTTGACCGTGGAAATGAGGCAGTAACAACAATATGATTAACCGGTTCAGAGAGGTGTTCACAGGATCACTAGTTCTGTTTACGGTGGAACAAGAGTGAGAGAGAACAGCCTGGACTCCACAGTTCCAGGATGATACGGTTCTGATGAGTGCTGGAAAGGTTGGACAAAGGACTATAAGGGCCCCATTAAAAGACTTGTTATAGGGGCCCACTGAACTGATGATGTCCCGGACCAGGCGTTAACAGGGTCTCAAGGTGTGATGGGAAAGCCTGAATGATTATAACCAGTCCTGCCTCCTGCCTCCTGCCTCCTGCCTCCTGCCTCCTGCCTCCTGCCTCCTGCCTCCTGCCTCCTGCCTCCTGCCTCCTGCCTCCTGCCTCCTGCCTCCTGCCTCCCCCGAACAAATGAACGAAGGATGTGAGCGCGTCATAATTAACACGGACATTATATTCTAAACGCGTGAGCAACGTGAACGTTGTGTGCGTGAACTCATGTATTGTTTCTGTTTGCTCGCGCGTTGGTTTCGTCACTCACTATTACTATAATACTATTCATTTCAGCAAAAATCGGCCATCTTAGGTAGCCGAGGAATCAAAAGAAAATCTTTCCTCAGAGCTCTGCAAGCATCAGATGCTGCATACATCAAGCTGAATCCTGCATTGTACAATCCCTGAGCTTGCATGAGCATGGGAATGAGTCTGACAGCAAACATTGAAAAATTCTCAAGTCAAACTTCAAATTGTCAATTTTTGTTTTATTAAAGCGGGCGCCTCTTTACTACATCAGCAGCACAGTAGGCCGTTCTTGTGGGTCTGACAGCTACTTTGAGAGCCAAACTGTACAAGCCAGCGAGTGTAAAAGAAGTTGTGGCTACAAAGAAGCAACGCAGAGGCCCTTATTGCAGACAACTTAACACAAGGCCAGCAAGGTGAGAGCAAGGAAAACAAGAAACTACCGGCACCGTTCACTCAAAAGCCCGACACCCATAGCAATGCTGCGCCACGTCTGGCACAGACCTTAAGCGAAGGTATGGGTAGGCCGTAAGGCAAGGAACCTCCGTCACCTGAACTGCTCAACGCGTCCGTGGAGACAGTCCCCACACCAACGGCAGGGCCGTAGCAAAGCGTAGCACTCAGTACACCTTTGGGTTGACAAGAAAGTTGCAAGCACACTGAAGAAAAGGTACGAATGCGCACAAATGCACAATGCACACAGAGTGCCAGAAGGGGCACCAACCCCCCCCCCTGGCGAGGGAGGGGCCGGTGTGGCTACACAATGCTGCCATCCGAGCAACGCCGGCCAGGAGTAGGATGCAGGTTTTCATCCCCCCCTGCCATTGATAGCACGGCGCTGTGTGAGTCCGGGCGTCCTCACATAGACTTTGGGGAGTCCCTATTTGGAGGCTCCTTGTGTTTGCAGCGACGCATGGAAAGTTTGAGGCTATGCTAGTTTTCGGGGCAGGTACAGGTAACGCTCCTGCCCCGCGCAGCGGCCGATTTTGGACAGTACACAGGTCTCCAAGGCTACAGGCTGGCATGTGCTATTGGGCGGTGGGGACTGGCCATAAGCGGAGCTAGGCAGCCGGCAGCTTCTGCAAGCAAGCTTCCGTGTGGCTGGGCCTGCGCTCAGCTTGCTTAGTTTGGTGGAACCTCAAGCAAGTTGCAGGAAGCCTGTTTGCTGAGTGGGTTGCACACCTATCTTCATTGCCCCGCGCAACGGTCGATTTTCCAGACACTTAACGATACTGTGATCACTTAACTGCCCCGCGCAGCGGCCCATTTTTGCGACTGCAAACCTGTCACAGAACTGGGCAGTTTGCGCGGAACGATACACATCTCTGCTGCTCTCAGGTCCTGTGAGAGCCGATAGGCTCGTGAGATCTCTCCGCCTTGCTCACAGGTCCCGTAGGTCAATAAGCTTCCGGCTCGAGATCTCTCTCCCTGCTGTTCCCGGGTCCGGAGAGTCCATAGGCTTCAGGTTTGCTATTTATCTGCGTGCTGCTCCCTGGTCCCGTAGGCCCATAGGCTTCAGGTTCGCGCTTTTACTTCATGCCGGGTCCTGCAACCCGATAGGCTTCAGGTTCGCGATTTCCCTCCCTGCTGCTCCCAAGTCCCGAGGGACCACAAGCTTCGGGTGCACGACTTAACCTCCTGCTGCTTCCAGGTCCAGCGCCCATAGGCTTCAGGCTCAAGATTTCTCTCCCTGCTGCTCCCCGGTCCGGAGAGCCGGGCTTCAGGTTTGCGATTTCTCTGCACTCTGCCCTCGAAGGTCCCATAGGCCCACAGGCTTCAAGTTCGCGATTTCATTCCCTGCTGCTCCCAAATCCCGAAGGCCCATAGGCTTCAGGTTCGCGATTTCGCTCCCTGCTGCTCCCAGGTTACGAGGACCCGTCAGAAGCTTCTGGCTTGCGATTTCTCTCCCTGTTGCTCCAGGCCCCGGTAGATACATTTGCTCAAATGGCAATCCTTCCGCGAAATCTCGCTTAGTGACTTTGGCCTCCCAGCGTATCTGCAGGTTTTGGGATTCCCCCCCCCTCCAGGCTACTCTAGGACAACCGCGCAAGCTTAAGGGACCAAGTAAACCGACTTGAAACTTAAACTTAGCTCCGCGCAGCGGCCGAAAATTTTTATCTGTTAAGGGAATAGCCAAGAGGAGAACTTAAAGGGTGAATCCCAACCCCCACAGTGCCAGGCGCAGCCTGGGGCGTCACCCTTTCCACCAGATAATGACCAGTAGAGTTCACCACTAGAGCCAATCTCTAACTAACCACCACCCAGTAGAAAGGGAACCTTAAGATTCGCGCTGTTACTTCATGCCGGGTCCTGAAACCCGATAGGCTTCAGGTTCGCGATTTCCCTCCCTGCTGCTCCCAAGTCCCGAAAAGACCACAAGCTTCAGGTGCACGACTTAACCTCCTGCTGCTTCCAGGTCCAGCTTCAGGCTCAAGATTTCTCTTCCTGCTGCTCCCCGGTCCGGAGAGCCGGGATTCAGGTTTGCGATTTCTCTGCACTCTGCCTCCAAAGGTCCCATAGGCCCATAGGCTTCAGGTTCGCGATTTCATTCACTGCTGCTCCCAAATCCCGAAAGCCCATAAGCTTCAGGTTCGCGATTTCGCTCCCTGCTGCTTCCAGGTCACAGGGACCCTTGCGATTTCTCTCCCTGTTGCTCGAACTGTCACCTCCCTGGCCAAGCATATCATAATTCCTCCTTTCACCCCGACGCACACCACACTGCCCACACTGATGACACGCACGTCTGTGAAGGCATTGTGGGGGCCTCATGTGGAATTCCCTGAAAGCAAAGCAATTCGAAGATCCCCGGGTTCCCGGGTTGCTTGGACGGTCTGCAACCAACCGAGTGGCAAGTGTGAAAGTTTCAGGTTTCCACAACTGTCCTGCTAACGTAACCGACAAGTATTAGGTTAGAAGTCTCACAACTGCCCTGCAGGCCATGCGCACCTGGCGCAGGGCACACGCCTAGCACCTGGCGACAAGGCACTCATGGCCTGCGCTGTGACTGGGGTGTTTGGACTAGAGGGGCACTTCGGCTTCGGGACCTTTCTCAACCGCACCTCAACACGCGGCACGCAGGACACCTGGCAACAAGGCACTCAAAGGCCTGCACTGCGAAGAATCCATAGGCATTATGGGGGCCTCATGTGGAATTCCCTGAAAGAGAATCAATTGAAAGATCCCCTGGTTGCTTGGACGGTCTGCAACCAACCAAGTGGCAAGTGTGAAAGTTTGAGGTCTCCAGACGCGCAAGAAACCCAAAGAAATTGTGTTCTTGTGGAAGGGAACGGGCTTCCACAAATGTTTAATGTAAAGGACAACTAAGGGCTCAGTTGACGCAATGCTGAACTACGGTTGGAAGCGAGCGTTCCCAACAAGAATTGTGCCTAAAACAAAGAGCATGCGTCAAGCTTGCAAAATGTTGACTTATAGGCAATCTAGAGCAAGGCAATGGATTCTTCTTGCAAGCGCGCTTGCAACAAGAAACTGCGCAATGCTAAGAGGCCCCAATTACAAACCAAACATAGGCTTCTGGGCTTGGGCTCAGTTCGAATCGTGGATCTCTCATCGTGTTCAGCCGTTTAAAGAACGCCATGGCATTCGAGCCGCCATGGCCCACCTGCGTTTTTACCATTGTTTTTCCGAGAAGTCTGAGTCAGTTGCATGTGTTTTTGACTGGCGGTTTCTTACGTGCCAGTTGGGCCCAGGACAACCTGCCTGATGGTGGGATCTTGCATAAGTTTAATTTTTTGTGTCAAAGATTGACGGGTGTCGGTTTTTTTTTTTCGCTTTGGTGCCAAGTACCTGGGAGGTCCGGGCCGGACGTCTCAATTCTTGACATGAGTTCCGACGCCAAACTCAGCGCCGCAGAAGCTTCTTTGCCATCTTCGCACTGCGCGCCAAGATAGAAACAGCTGAATTCAAGCAATAAGCACTGGAAAAAAGGCATCCGAGTTACATGTGTGGGCGGAGTCGGTGGAGTTCATGTAAGCGGAGTCGGCGGAGTCCTTCCAAAGTGGAATTCCCCTTAGAACGGCAGCGGAGTCGAGGTGAGCCCGTTTTAAATATACAATGGTTTTTAAACCGGGGAAGACACGACTCCGCGACATGTGTACCATCCCTCGTGCACCAATCCTGCAACATCTACGCGAAGATTCTATGGGGTGGGGGGTAATCTTGCTTCCTGAATCACGTTTAAGAACTGCAAAGCTGCGCAAAAGTTGCTGTCCGTGTTCACTGCAGGTGACCGGAAGAAATCTCACAAATCCCACCTGACATCGTGCCCAGTTTATGCGCCCCAAACTGACGCATTTTTTGAGACGTCCAGCGCAGTCTCCCTCGCAGTCCCCCTAGGTTCACGGTCGATCGTTAATCGTCAGCCGACACCGCGCCAGACGTGAACCGACGGTCACGCCGGACTAACGCTCAATTGTAAAAGAAAGGAAGTAGGAACGACACGAGGACTCAGCGTCCGTCATCTAGCCTATATGGGAAATCTGGGCCCCACTTCTGGGGCTAAATTTTGACCCAGAGCTGAATCTGGGCGGCCCCGCTTTTGGGGCCGTCTGAAGAAAAGTGACTTCAGGCGGCCCCAAAAATGGGGCCCCACATGCCTTCCAGGAGGCCGCCTGGCGACCCCGTCTCCGAACCCACCAGGTTGAGATTTTGAGACACACCATATGCGAAGTTAAACTCACAAGTTTTGGCACGCTACATCACTGACCGGCGGCTAACTGCACAAAACCCTCACGATTTCTGCAGCCGTCAGCAATTTTCCCTGAGCCAACTGGCAATCTGGAAGGTCGGGCCGGACGTCTCAATTCTTGATGAGTTCCAACGCCAAACTCAGCGCCGCAGAAGCTTCTTTTGCCATCTTCGCACTGCGCGCCAAGATAGAAACAGCTGAATTCAAGCAATAAGCACTGGAAAAAAGGCATCCGAGTTACATGTGTGGGCGGAGTCGGTGGAGTTCATGCAAGCGGAGTCGACGAAGTCCTTCCAAAGTGGAATTCCCTTAGAACGGCAGCAAGTCGAGGTGAGCCCGTTTTAAATATTTTTAAACCGGGGAAGACACGACTCCGCGACATGTGTACCATCCTCGTGCACCAAATCCTGCAACATCTACGCTAAGATTCTATGGGGTGGGGGGTAATCTTGCTTCCTGAATCACGTTTAAGAACTGCAAAGCTGCGCAAAAGTTGCTGTCCGTGTTCACTGCAGGTGACCGGAAGAAATCTCACAAATCCCACCTGACATCGTGCCCAGTTTATGCGCCCCAAACTGACGCATTTTTTGAGACGTCCAGCGCAGTCTCCCTCGCAGTCCCCCTACGGTCGATCGTTAATCGTCAGCCGACACCGCGCCAGACGTGAACCGACGGTCACGCCGGACTAACGCTCAATTGTAAAAGAAAGGAAGTAGGACGACACGAGGACTCAGCGTCCGTCATCTAGCCTATGGGAAATCTGGGCCCCACTTCTAGGACTAAATTTTGACCCAGAGCTGAATCTGGGCGGCCCCGCTTTTGGGGCCGTCTGAAGAAAAGTGACTTCAGGCGGCCCCAAAAATGGGGCCCCACACGCCTTCCAGGAGGCCGCCTGGCGACCCCGTCTCCGAACCCACCAGGTTGAGATTTTGAGACACACCATATGCGAAGTTAAACTCACAAGTTTTGGCACGCTACATCACTGACCGGCGGCTAACTGCACAAAACCCTCACGATTTCTGCAGCCGTCAGCAATTTTCCCTGAGCCAACTGGCAATCTGGAAGGTCGGGCCGGACGTCTCAATTCTTGATGAGTTCCAACGCCAAACTCAGCGCCGCAGAGCAAGAAACCTCCGTCACATAAAACTGCGCAACGCGTCCGAAGGACAGTTCCCACACAAGCGCCAGGGCCGTAGCAATAGCATAGCACTCAGTACACCTTCTTGCGGTTAGATCCAACTGTGTAAATGCACAGAGAATTGAGACCAAAGACGTGTTTTGCCACACAGTAGCAGGACAGCCCTCGTGAAAAACCGAAGGTCCCTCTGGTACCTTTTCCCTTGAAAGCACGAACCCTGACCTCTCACACAAGTGCGGACAACTCTCTCTTTTTCACAGTCAGAGCCACTTGAGCCAAAAGTCACGAAGTGCACAAACTAAACGAATTCTCTCTTGTGAGCTTAAACTCAGCTTCAGAACGAAGTTCCTACACACTGCACACTCACTTTAAATAGCGTATTGGGCAAAAACACACTCGTATGATTTCCTTGGAAATCAACGAGGCATAAACCATCGAGGATGGGATCACACGGATTCCCAATCACTCCGAAGCAAAACAAACCTATACAAGCTGATCCAAAACATGACAAAAACATCAATGATCAGCCACAATCTTCCACCCCCCGCATTTTGCTGAGGGTTCATGTCAAAGATCTGAAGTCCAAGCCCAGCTCGGCACTTCAACACTAAGGGGATGCCCTGGCCACATTCCCTTGGTGCGTACTCGCCACCAAACGAAACAAACAACACACCAGTCGATCTCTGACATCAAACTTAAAACTCATGCAAGATCCCACCATCAGGCAGGTTGTCCTGGGTCCACATCACTGGTAACCCAAGAGTTCGTTGTCCAAACACGTGAAAAACGAATTAAACTTGCATCCACCTGCACTGGGGCAGGGTTGTCTTGGAACGAATCCAAGAGTTCGTGGTGACAAACACGTGAAAACGAATTAATGCAAGCTTCAGATGTTTCCCACTCAGCACTCGACCTTGTCGTGGTACTCCTCCTCAGTCTCGCATCTTCCAGGTCACCAAACTCACCAACTAGCATCGGCTAGCTGATCCTTCAGGAAAAGATTGGCTTCATAGTTTCGCTTCTTCCAGCGTACCATCAGCCAAAAACGTCTTCAGAGGTGGCAATCAGACGCCTTGCAGAAGGGGCTATAGAGTCCCTCGTTTAGTTTCATCATCATTTTGCCTCCTCTTTGCAAACTTCTCATGCACTGAAACAAGGGCTCACACTAACCAGAAAAATCGCGGGCGCTCCATGGCGGCAACGCGGCCATGGCTTCCAAAAAAAATGGCTGCGGGTTTCACTCACCCACCCAACCACTGAGATCACTTAGCATCTCAGTTCATTCTTCATCCTCTTCGCCCTTCTTCTCGCCAGCTCCAGTTGACTCCATCAACTTGGCGCGGCGCTCCTTGGCGGCTTCCTTCATCTCCGCCAACTCAGCCGTCCTCGTTTCCATCATCACCTCCTGCGAAGATCGGCTAGGCTCAGCTGGCGTCTCCGCAGGCCTCTCAGTTGGCTGGTCTCCAACCTTTCTCTTCTTCTCTTCCAACATCAGCTCCAAATCGGCAACACTAAAGCTTGCCTTCACACGCTCAGCAATCTGCGCGATAGCTGCTGCATCCAACTCAGATGGTACAACTGACACAGGCGAGCGAACCGCTTCGCCTTCCAGCTTTGCTCTCTTAGCAGCTTCTTCCTCGGCAGCTGACAGGTCGGCGATGCGCTTGCGCTTTCGCTCAGCTTCCTCGAACTCTCGGTCTTGCTGTTCCGCTGCAGCCTTGAGGATCCGCTTCAGGTCCTTTTCCTCCTTCTCGAGTTTCCCAACATTCTCACCCATGATCCCAAAGGCTTGCTGCCACATGTCGGCAGGCAACGTCAAGTTGAACCTCACCACATAGTCGGTCGGCAAGTGCCACTTACACTTGCAGATCCACACAACACCGCTTCGAGTCTCACTCGCAACCACCTTCTTCCAGCTTGCCGCCCTCTGCGTGTCGGTGATCTCCTCTTTCTTTTTCTCCAGGTCCTCCAAGAATCCTGCAACAGACTCCATCACGGATCTGTATTGGCTGTAGGCCACAAACGACCACTTGGGAACTGGTCTCTCCCTCAGCTCCGGCTCGTGAATCCGAAGTGTATCACACGACAACATCGAAATCACTCGCACTCGCTCCACCAGTTCCTTAAACACCAAGGATCCTTCCTTTGCACTTTTCTTCCAGCGCAACACCCATGGGGGATAATACGAGCTCTCAGCTTCATCCTCCATGATCCTCTCTGCTCCCAAAATGGGTAGCATGCACAACAGATCCACCATCCGCAAGACTCCAAGGTCCTGGTGCTCACCCAGAAGCAAAACAGGGACTATCCCTTTTCTCTTCAAGTACCTCACGAAGCTCAACATCGCCGGGCCACACGTTCCCGGCGGTACTTCCATGTACAGTCCTCCTTCATTCACTGCCATCTCCCAGATGATGGCCTTGCCACCAATCTGTCCACGGACATCCAAGATTCCGAAGATCTTCGTGGGTTTCTCCTGTAGCTCACACACCTCCTGGACGGGCTTCACCAGCTTCTCGTATGAGCTTTGATAGCGCAACATATCCTTGTCGGATAGCGTGCCTACCACGTCCTTGAGCTCTAGCTCATCCACTGGAGTTCCGCGCCGGCAGATACTCCATGACACATCACCGAACCACTTCGGCGGCTCTGGATCCGCCAGCTCCGGAAACACGTCGACCATCCGTTCAATCACCTTCGGCATGGCCTTGGGTTTCGGTGCAGCTTGTCCTGAGCCTCGGCTTTCACCTTTATCACCCCTTTTTCCAGCAGCTCGGCGCTCCTTCTCTGCCTCTCGGAGATGGAATGCATGGCTTGCATCCGTGCCAGAGACTGTCACAGTCTGTTTTCACTTTTCGCACTTGGGCTTGCCACTTTCATCCCAGCTCAACCCGGCAGCATGCTCGGATCTGAACAACCATTTGCAAACCTTACACCAAAAGGGGCTTTTCATCTCAGCACCCTGCTCACCCTTCCTGCTGTCTTCAGCTGCCATTTTCCTGTCCTTCACCAAAGGTACAGGCTCCAGGCTAGGGCTAGCTTCCGTGGTGCTTGAACCAAAGCTTTTGCGGTTGGACCATAAATCGATTTCTTGAACCTCAGGGGAAGAGTCTTCACGAAGGGTTTCGGGACTTCTAAGTTGGAAATTTTCAAAAACTTCGCCACACTTTTTCACACTTTTCAACGATCCAACTTGCTCCACACTGCATCCAGTTGCCTCGGCAAACTGGCATGCCTGAACTCCAACCCTTGGTCGGATTCCACAGATCCTCCACACCTGCTGCACATCTTCACCAGGGTATATACCCATAGCTTGCTTGTGCTGACAGAATGTCACTTGACTCAAGCACTTTGTAAGAACGTCAGCGATCATTCCCGCTGTCGGGCACCAAATGACCTTCAAGGTCTGAGCTTCCTGTATCCGCTCCTGAAGATAGCAGACAGCGATGTCTAAGTGGCGAACTCGCCTACTCAACCCACGGTTTAGCAAAACCGCTCTCGCTGAGGAACTGTCAGTGTGCAATCGGATCGTGACATCTGACTCGGCCAACTGACCGATCAAAGTCGCAAGTCCCTCACTCTCCTGTACCGCAGTCAAGATGGCTCTCAACTCGGCTTCACAAGAACTCAGCGATACACACCCTTGAACTCGAGAGATTCCGTTGATCAGGCATCCTCTATAAAAGATGGCTATGCCCGACACAGATCTTCGTCCTAACGACGCTTGGGGTGCCCAACTGGCATCCGCATACACTTCCAGCTGCGCCGGCCCACTGTCTGGTACATTCCCATCAGGGCCAAAGTACTGCCATGCATGGTATTGTCCCTTTAGGAACCTAATCACTTGTCGCAATGCTTGCTCAAAGCATGCTGTTGGCTTGGACTGTCCTTGCGAAAGAATGGACATCCACCTACTCAGGTCAGGTCTCGACTGACCCCACCATGCAATCCGGCCAAGTACTGCTCTGTACCTCGCAGCTGCAGTGTCACTCAACTCAGGATCCGAACCACTTGCTCTGCCCTTCTCGACCGTTTTCACGATGTCCGGAGGAGCAGTAACCACCTTCAGGTCCTTACAGAACTCTGTCTCGAACAGGGCATCTAAGTATGCCGGGGCACTCGCATCCTGAGATGACTCCCTTGTCTCTCAATCTCTCGCCCCAAAAAGGTGATCTTTCCACCAGTGGAAGTGATTCGACCCGTTTCCTTGATCTTCAACTCTCCGTTCAGGGTGTCGGTCACCAACCGAATGGCATCTCTAGTGCCACACAGAATCAAATCGTCCACATAGCACAACATGAGTAATCTTTTCCCTCTCACAGTGCCCTCGAAGACGGAAGGTTCCGTTGGGCATTGCTTCAACCCAACTTTCTTCACAACTGTCGCCAGCTTCAAGTTCCAAGCTTTGGCGGCAACTCTCAAACCATTCATGGCTTGATCCAGAATCATAAACACCGGGACATAATAGTCCTTGCAGGCGGAAACATCCTTGGGCAATTGGATAATCGCCTTCGATCCTTTCGGAAGGGGGGAATGCAAGAATGCAGTGCTAACATCCAAAGTTGCGACATCCATAGCATCTACCGAAGCAATGGCCAAAAGCGTCCGTAACGCTTCTAAAGAAGGAGTCGTAGCACTCAGTCCTAAAGATGATGCTGTGCTCCCCTTTGCGATGTCTTGCACCACACACCGAGCTCTCACAGCTTCCTTGCCATTCACCACCTTTGGGCCTATGACCCATCGGGTTGGGATGATCTTTATCCCATGCTGACGAGCAAACTTCTGAGCCTCGTCTGCTCCAACCACTCTCCCTGCTTTGTGAGCAGTCATACTCTGCAGCTCAGTTCGCCGGCCTTCCACTGTTTTATCCACATCTAATGGACATCCATCTATCTCAGACAGAACACTCGTGGGTCTTGCCAGCCAAACTTGGGATCCACACACCTTCATGGACTCCGGGAAAGTGCTATTCTTGTTGAGCAGAATCGAATTGGTCACATGTACCAACTTCGGACTCTCGTCACTGCTTACCATTTTAATAGGACCTTGAGGCACATCGAGTCTTGGGTCTAAATAAATACGATTGATCAGCCGGGGAACTCGATTGGACTCATCTGGAACTGAGTTCACATCTGAAGTTAAACTCTCTAAACGCCGGGGAACTCGACTGGACTCATTTGGAACTGAATCCACATCCATTTGAGGTTTTTCTTCCTCCATTGGGATCGCTTCATCCTCAGCGGGAGTTTCTCCTTCGAAGTATCCAGGTTCCATTGCCTCATCTGGAATCCCTTGGTAAGGCAAACTTGGATCCTCAAAATCCTCCATGTCAACATCCACAACTTCTGTCGCAGGTGTTGGGACGCTTTGCTTCTCCTCCAACTTGGGATCTGGTCGACTCTCATAGGTGATCTTCGGGCGTTTCAGGAGTGAAGGCTCACTTCCAGACTCCATCACCCCCGCATCCTTTGAGCTTCTCTGGTCCATTTTTGGAGTTTCCTCTGTTGGTTCTTTCGATTCCAACCGTTGTCGTTGAGCTTTCAACCAATCATCATACCGTTTTCGGCATTCAGCATTGTGGTTGGCTTTTCCTCTTTTTGGACCACACGCAGGACAGTTCGCTGTGCCACCATGTTCCTTCACCCATGCAGCTGGAGGTCCAACTTTGCTCATGTCGGTGGTCGGTCCCTCAGACACTCGGCCCTCAAAGGCCTTGTCCGCTTCACCTTCAATCCGATCGGGCACACCATCCTCTTTCTCCTTCAGAATCGGGGGAGCCAATGTATCCGATGGATCATGCTCCTTGAGCAAATGTTGACAATGCTCCAACCCAATCTTCAACGGAACGATGTGCTTGATGGACTTTGCTCGAAAGTGTTTTGGACAACCATCCACCATGGCACTCACAACATGAGTCAAGCCACCAACTTCAGGGTACACATAGGCTGCTTCCACAAACCGGGAGAGCGCCGTGGTTTTCATCGAATCCGGTAGCTCAGCCAGAACTGTAGCACCTATCAACGACGATCCACACTCATGGAGGGATCTCTGTAGTACCAACTCCTGGGGTGATTTCTTCCCATCAAAGGCAGCTGCATGGTGATTGTGCATTGCAGCACAGTAAATCAGACCAAACTCAAACGCTCGAGGACTTCTCTTCAAGTCAAAGCCCTGCGCTCGTAGATCCAACCTCACCGTGCTGAACAACTCCTTGAGTGTTCTCACTGCCCTTTCCACACCACCAACCGCTTCATGTCCCTGCGGAGGTGCTCTTTGGGTCACAATCCTAATCCCCAGATTGGCTCTCTTGATGAGGGCGCTCACCGCTGTCTCGCTGTCTGTCCTCAACAGTACAGCAGACCCTGCAATGTCCAGTCCGAAAGCATTCATCCAATAACGAATCCAGCTGGAGGTATTGTCAGCATTGGTCCCTACCAACAGACATCCAATCATTCTGGTTGACATTTCAGTCATGACCAGTACTTTCATGTTGGGAGCCGTCGGCTGGTCTTTCGCAAAAGTACCAGTTACCAGGTTGATGAAGCAGAAATCTGCTTGCAACGCCACGGGTCGGTCTTGAGCATCCTTGGTCCGACGATGCTGGGTTGTTCCTCTTGTCATCCGACAATGAGGACATTCGGACGAAAAAGGAATGTGGCCTCGCATCCGATGCAGCTCCATTTCTTCTTGCTTTTTCTTGGTCATTGACTGCACTGACTGCATCTGATCAACCTCCATCGGTCGTTGGCCATCATCCACATCCATGGGTCGAACCTCAGTTCTTCCAAAGGTTACTTTCTTTCGCTTTCCAGCATCACCTTGCAGGTAGATCCAAGGACATCCAGCCCAGGATACTCCATATCCCATGACTCCTTTCTTCTCGTGTCGCAGCGAAATCTCTCTTCGAGTGAACTTCACTTCCCAACCAGTATTCACCATCTGCTCGGTGCTCAAGATGTTGTGAGCCACATCTGCTACAACTCCAGTCACACACACCGATGTCAAACCAAGATACTGCTTTCCTTCATACATAGGCAGCAAGGCTCGGATGCGAACTCGCTCGAAGACATTCACCGGGGTATCGTTGGCTGCTGAGTACCTCTCATTAGGTCCCAACGCCTTCCGATCCAAGATCTGGAACTCATCCAAGTATCTTTTCGCAATCACAGTCACCGATGCTCCTGAGTCAATCAACCACCATTTGCTTGCATCATCCTTTTCCATGCTTTTGACTTGATTCATCGGAGGTTTCATCAAAGACCGAACTGACTTAGATGGCAACATCTGAGATAAATCGGTAGAGATCCGATGCTCCAACTCGGCAATCCGGACTCTCGTCTCAACTTCCCATGACCAATCTATCTCATCAGTACTCCGGGGAATCCACTCTTTTCTCACTTCATCGAGCAATTCTTCCAGAGGTTGCAACACAGATTCCACTCGGGCCTCTGACTCAGGTTCATTCCATTCACCTCCAGTTAGCTGGTAGTCACTCGACTCACCCTCTTGGGAGACTTCAGCAACTGTCTTCCCCTTTCCTTTGCCTTTTCCTTTGGGCTTTCCCTTTTCGGGCTTCTTCTTGGGATCTCCTTTTGCCTTGGCTTTCGCCTTAGCATTGGGGGAATTGGGCTTCTTGCCTGAATCTCCCTCCTTATACCAGCAATCGCGGGCATAATGTCCCTTTCCACCACACACATAGCACTCCACATCCTTCTTGTTCTGGCTTGAAGCTCGTTTGCCAGCACCTTTGCTTGATTCGCGCTTGCCTTTCTGTTCCTTTCCTTTGCCTTTTGGTTTTCCTTCGTTGCCCTTTCCCTCATTGGGATCTCGAAAAGGTTGAAGCTTCGTGCCAGGGGCTTCTGACCACACCCTTTGTTGCACCTCAAACTTCAGAGCAACTCTTTTCAGATCTTCAAACGATTCACTATCGCCATGCAACAAGCAATGGCTTCTACACCGATCTGGCAAACTGCGCAGCAAAACCATAACCGAATCCGCTTCTTGGATCTGCAAACCACCAGCATGCACATCGGGATCAAGACTATTGAGCAGCTTGGTGTACTTGTTCAACTCATGCTCAATCTTTCGAATGATCTCCGGAATACTGGGTGCTTTCACGGTTTGATTCACCAGCTGCGACCGAAAGAACAGGCATTCAGCTCGCGACTTCAGGCAAAACTCCTTCGCCAGCAATCTCAAAGCCACAAAACCAGATTGTTGATAAGTGCTCTCACTTTCAACATATGTCTGCAAAATCAGAGAACTCTTCTCATGATTTGCAAAAGTCTGTCGCAGGATGTGCATCAGCCTCGTCGACCTCTTCTGTTGCTCCACAGTAAGTCGATCCTGTTTCAGCCGAGACTCTTCTTGAGTCTTCACCGCATGCATGAGCTCATTGGGAAACACTTCTGAACCCAAACCAACCCAACTGGTCAGCTTCTCCATCCAGGTCAAGAATCCAAGAGCTTCAGAGATGCGATCCTTCCAAGACGAAAAGTCAATGGTCGGCAAACTGGGCAACCATTTGTCCGATCGAGCAAACACATCCCTTTCCCTTTCTTGCTCCAGAGGTGGAGGTCTCAGTGGGGGACTTGGGCTCGCCATCCGAAAAAGCTGGGTCCCCTTCGCAGGAGTACCCACTGGCGATGCACCTTGACATCCCGAAGAAGAACTGGGCATGTTCTCAGGAACACCATCCTGAGGTAAGGGGGATTCACCTGTTGCTGTTGCTGTGGCTGCTGTTGCTGATGCTGCTGTATCATCCACTGCTGATGCTGCTGCTGTTGCTGCACCATGGACGAAGTCATCGTTTGCATAAACTGCTGTTGCTGCACAACCAGTTGCTGCATCATGCTTTCCAATTCTCGCACTTGTCTCGTCAACCCTTGCACGTCGGGTGATGTTTGTGATGGTGTCACCACAGGTTGAGGAGGTCCAGTGGATAGTCCTGGTGGTAACGAAGGACTTCCTACCGCTTGCTGAGGCAAACCAGGGGGAAACGAAGGGCCTCCCATTGTCTGTTGGGGTGCTCCAGTAGCTACCCCATGAGGGCTTCTGGCGGGAGTTCGACCTCTGGGCACTGGGCCATACACAGGTTGGCTTCCTTGTGCCAAACCTTGCACCCACAGTGGGTTGGGATTTCCCAAACCCGGAAAAGGGTCTACCCTTCGCCTTGTCTCAGCATCCATGATGGGCACAGAGCTTCCACGCTCTCGTCCACCTCTTGGACTCCTCACATGAGCTCCACTGGTATGTCGTGGGGATGTATTCAACATAGTTCCTGAACTCAGGCTCCAGCCTGCAGTCTCTCCACAACGTCTTCTGGCGAAAATTCTCTCACCAACACCAGATGGTCCAGGCTCCTGAAGAACCTTAGTTCTACTCTACCAAGCACCGTATTCCTCCAAGATCGGTCACAACCAATCCAGTTCCAGACAAACCACCTTGCCCGGGCTCCAAAGTGCCTCAACAGCCGCTGAACCAACTGCTTCCAAGCCTGATGAGTCCGGATCCGCCTCCTCACAGGATAGGCTTCCCGGTACTCACTTACACGGTCCGAGTACAAGAGATTCCGGTCCACTGGCAGTCTGGGCTCCAAACCCAAACTTGCCTCCAGGCACTCACAGAGTCCTGACAGACAACCAAAGACCATACACGGGCTCGTACCACAAGGCACAAGCTCCGCTACCACGTGAAAAACCGAAGGTCCCTCTGGTACCTTTTCCCTTGAAAGCACGAACCCTGACCTCTCACACAAGTGCGGACAACTCTCTCTTTTTCACAGTCAGAGCCACTTGAGCCAAAAGTCACGAAGTGCACAAACTAAACGAATTCTCTCTTGTGAGCTTAAACTCAGCTTCAGAACGAAGTTCCTACACACTGCACACTCACTTTAAATAGCGTATTGGGCAAAAACACACTCGTATGATTTCCTTGGAAATCAACGAGGCATAAACCATCGAGGATGGGATCACACGGATTCCCAATCACTCCGAAGCAAAACAAACCTATACAAGCTGATCCAAACATGACAAAAACATCAATGATCAGCCACAATCTTCCACAGCCCTCACCGCACGCGGATGCGTGCTGTGAGGGCAGAAACCTTGCTGCATTGCTCAACCTGCATCCGCGTCATGCGAGCGACAGTTTAAGATTCAAGAAACCTAGCTGCCGCACAGGCGCGCCAGGCAGTGCAGCGAAACGCGTCCGCGGAGCTGAAGCTTTGGAGAACGCTTACGCAATTTGCAGGGACTGGTCAAGAGGGGGCATTCTTGGCAGCCTGCAGCTTGCAGCTGCAGGGATCACACGTGCAAAACCGAAGGTCCCTCTGGTACCTTTTCCCTTGATAGAACGAACCCAAAACCTTTCTCAACCAAGTGCGGACACCGTCTTTTTTTTCAAAAGTCACGAAGCGCGCAACTAAACGAATTCACATGAGCTTGAACTCAGCTTAGAACAAAGTTCCTCCAACACTGCACACTCACTCAAAGTCGCGTGTTGGGCAAAAACATACTCGTATGATCTTCCAGGAAAATCATCAAGGCAAAAACCATCGAGATGGTTTCATAAAGATTCCCAATTACTCCAACTCTATACAAGCTTACAGAACCATCAACAATCAGCCACGATCTTCCACCCCCTGCATTTTGCTCAGAGCTCAAAGATCTAAAGTTCAAGCACAGCTTGGCACATTCCCTTGGTGCGTTCCTAGGGGAACTGCGCTGGACGTCTCAAAAAATGCGTCAGTTTGGAGCGCATAAACAGGGCACGATGTCAGGTGGGATTTGTGAGATTTCAGGCCACTTGCAGTAAACACGGATTGCAACTTTTACGCAGCTTTGCAGTTCTAAACGTGATTCAGGAAGCAAGATTACACCCCACCCCATAGAATTTTAGTGTAGATGTTGCAGGATTTGATGCACGAGGATGGTACACATGTTCGCGGAGTCGTGTCTTTCCCGGTTCAAAAACCATTGTGTATTTGAAACGGGCTCACCTCGACTTGCTGCCGTTCTAAGGAAATTCCACTTTGGAAGGACTTTGTCGACTCCGCTTACATGAACTCCACCGACTCCGCCCACACATGTAACTCGGATGCCTTTTTTCCAGTGCTTATTGCTTGAATTCAGCTGTTTCTATCTTGGCGCGCAGTGCGAAGATGGCAAAAGAAGCCTAAACATACTTTCGCTTCATGTCTGTACCAGACGTGGCGCAGCATGACTCCGGTGGCTTCTTGTTTGCGTTGGTCTCACCTTGCTGGCCTTGCGTTGAGTTGTCTTGCAATAAGGGCCTCTGCGCTAGCGGTTGCTCCTTTGTCACGACTTGTCGCTGGCCTGTACAGTTTGACTCTCAAAGTATTTGTCTGTCGCAATAGACTGGCCCACTGTGCTGATGTGGTACAAGGGCGTCCGCCTTAAAAAAAAAACTTCGGCTTGTGTCCCCACAGTCCACCAGATACTTTGACATCCATTTTTTCTGGATAACCCATGTTTTATCAAGTATTTCCGACCTTGGTGCATACTACGAACGCATGCGAAACCCGGAAGATTGTGGATGAAAGAAGCCAAAGGTTTGCCAAAAACATGAATGGATGCATTGCGATGCTTGGCTGCTTCTGAGATGACCAAGACTACTGAGAAGGCCACGTTCATGAGGCAGGTCTTTTTAGTGAGACTTTGCGGCCTCAGATTTGGGGTCGGGCTTCCAGTGGATTTTGCTGCGTTTTGCGTGTGATTTGCTACAGTTTGCTTTTTTCCACGCAGAGTTGCATTGCTACTTTTTGCATGAACAGTTTTGTTAAAGACTCTTGAAGATATTTGCTCCGATTTGCGCTTGAACTTTTGACTTTTGCGGATTTTTGCATGGAAAGCTTAGCTTTGCTTCGCGCATGAACATCTGCGCAGTCTGGGTCCGAATCCAGCCCTTGTTGTTGCGCGCGCTCTCTGCAGCCGTGCTATGCCAGTGTCGGAAGCGCCAGAGCAGCGACAGAGCCGGCGCGCTGCTGTGCGCACCATCTGCAGATTGAGTACTGCTCTGGCCAGCCCAGAGAAGTTGGGCAAAATGTCGGCGGGCAGTTGCTGGCAGAGCGCGTCGTACAACTTCGCCAGGCCACTTGGTCATGAGTGTTCTTGCTGTGTAGGAATGCGCTCGTGGTCCGCGGTGCTTGCGTGTGATGTACTGCTAGAGAGTTGTGCTGCTTAGGTTTTAGAAGGCGAGGAACTACAGCTCTTAGAGGACACTGTGCAGCAGTATGAAAGTGCGGTTGGGAGAGCTTTAAATTTCTCCGATGCGCCTGAACCAAGTGCTTCTGAACCGTCTGCTGCCGCCCTACCCGTGCGAGAAGGGCCAGAGGGTGCGAGCCCGGCTTTCCGCATCCATGGGGCAGACGTCCAATTGACTTTCAACAAGACATCTTGGAGGGCTCCGTTCGAGCAGTGCACAGAGACTTGGTTTTCCTCGGGCGGCACCCTTCTGGTGGCCCAGTTTCAGGAATGGGCTATGGAGATTTTGCCACCCAAATTTCGCGAGCCCAATAAACACATCTCTCTCACCTTGGAAGAGTCCTGCCGTGCTGCAGAGGGTACATCTCGAGTCCACTTGCACGCGCAAATCACGTTTGAGCGCAGAATCGATCGCACTTCCGTTGCTGACTTCATGTTTGATGGTGTGCGTCCGCATGTTGTGACTCACCCGCATTCAGCGGCAGTGCACGGTGTGTCCGTACCCTTATTGTAAGCTCTTCAGTGCAGTTTTGACATCCAAGGAGCTGAACAAGGCCCGTGGGCCTCATGTGGCCGTGTCACGCAACCGATCCCACTTTTACGTTTACTGCACCAAAGTGGGAACTCTATGGTCCTTTACCAACTACTGGCCCTTTGTGGATTACGAAGTACAACCTCATTGGCTTATGGGCTGGTGGGCCACGGGGAAGTTGACTAACGAGCAGTACAAGGGATATTTGCGACGCTGCAAGCGCTCTTACAGAACATTATTACAAAATTTTGAGTCTGTGGTGCAAGCTGAGAAAGCTGCGCAGCTTACAGAGTACCGCGAGGCCGTAGCCCAGGTGTTGTCCTTAGCGCGCTTGCCCTTTCGATGTGTTGATGACCCGTGACTTGGCAGCCGCAGGAATTTCTGCATTTCTTAAAGTTGAATGCGTGCTGGTGCGAGGTTTGTGGCTAATCTCAGTAGACTCAGTAGACTTGTCAGCGCCTACGACCAGATGAGGTTGTTTTCAAACTTGCAGGCGTTCCTGGACCAGTTCCACTGGGCAACAGATCGGTACAAGATTTATGCTCTTCAAGGGCACTCGCAAGCAGCAAAGACATCGTTTGTGAAGTCGCTGTTTGCCAAACCTTTTGTCGTGACTATTCAAGGGCAGGACGTCTTGAATCTACAAGCCTTTGAGTATGGCCATCACGACGCCCTTATCCTAGACAACCTGGTGGATTGGTCTTTGATACTACAGTACCGTGCATTGCTTCAGGCTAATGTGGACTTGCATCGGTTGGGTGAGTCTGCGACAGGCATCTACGCGTACTCCGTCTTCCTTTGGGCTGTGCCCATCTGCATTACGCTGGATGCTGATGTGAATTGCGCGCTTTTCTACGCGTCCGACTGGTTGCAGGCCAACGTTTACCTGGACGTTCTCCCGCATGGTGCAAAGTGCTACATTGAAGGTGAGCGGCCACGCGTTCGCATGACAGATGTGCCTCAGCTCCGGCGTTCTCCTTAACGCAGGCAGTGACAGGTCATGGCAAAATTGCAGGGCGTTTTTAGACGTCACCCTTTGGGCGACGCTGGTTGTATAATACTTAAAAAACTGCGTGATGCTGGTTCCGGGCTGCAGGACTCCGTGTGAAGAGGTCCAGATGTTTGTTCCCCCTTTGCCCCCTAATTAACCTTTTGTAAATTGCCAAAGGGTGAATCGGGTGCTGATATTGGGGTTTCCGCAGGGTTTCCGGTTGTTTGGCAAGGGTTTCCAAGGGTTTCCCTCGTAATTTGTAGGGGTTTCCGGAAGGGTTTCCGGGGTTTCCCATGTAATTTGCAGGGTTTCCTTCGGGTTTGCCTGGGTTTCCTTAGGGTTTCCTTGGGGTTTCCTAGCAATTTCCACAGTTTCCATGGGGTTTCCTTTGGGTTTCCGGTTGTTTTGGCAAGGGTTTCCAAGGGTTTCCCTCGTAGTTTGTAGGGGTTTCCGGAAGGGTTTTCCGGGGTTTCCATGTAATTTGCAGGGTTTCCTTCGGGTTTCCTTGGGTTTAGGGTTTCCTCAGCTTTTCTTACAATTTCCGCAGTTTCCATTGGGTTTCCTTTCTCTAGGGGTTTCCCCAGAGGTTTTCCGCAGCACTTGCCACCGTTTCAACGGTTCGAACATTTGGTAAGGTTTTCATGATGTTTTTTGTGTTTGATCGCCTGACCTGCCACAGGCTCAGTGCTCTACCTTCCTGTCTTCTGAGCTTATTCTTACTCGCCATGGCTCCAAAACGAAACGTGCCTGCCCAGGCGAATCTTGTTTCACTCAAGTTCGTTGCAACTTGACCCCAAGTAGACTGCTTTCAGGTTCTCGGCGACGAGCTGGCGGAGCTGAAACGCCGTCGCGCTGAATTGCGTGCCGACAACCGTGATTTGGCCAAGCAAGAGAAGAACCTGAAGAAGCGGCGTGCCAGGCTTCTGCAGGCAGGAGATGTCAACGTGGGATGTATGAGTCCTGCTTCTTGCAGCGATTCTTGCAGTCGCCTGCAGGCAGCTCGTCAACTAAGTCCTGCTGATTTGGTTCATCTGATACAACAACAAGGCTGTGGCTGGCCTTTTTTTTTTTTGTGTGACACTGCGCATTCTGCGCTCTAGGTGCTGCTGATGCACTTGCCGCTGCCGCGCCTGCTGGACCTGCTCCAGCAGCAGCTGCTGTTCCACCGGCTATGCCGGCAGGTGGGGTCGCTTGTTTGCGTGTGCCATTCTTCCAGCAACAATGTAAAAGCAACTGCGTGCCTGAAGGTGGTCACGCAGTTGGTGCTGCAGTGCCACCTGCAGCCGTCGGAGGCAAGAAGGCATGGATGTTGCCCATGTCGTCGCGCGCTTTGTGCTTCAGGTGATGACGGAGTCCATCCTGCGCCTGGACCAGTTGAAGATGTTGTCGATGTGGAAGGCTCCTGCGCACCCGCGTGCCAGAGTTTTTTTTTGTTTGTCTGTGTCTGTGTGTGTGTGTGTGTGTCTGTCTCGGCTGACCCATCTGCCAGGACCAGTGGCTAACGACGAGGGCGCAGGCGTGTCAGCAAGGATGTATGGTTGTGCAGCAGGGTGGATGATGCAGCGCGCCGAACTTGCAAGAAAGCAGGCGTGCGCCCTGCAGATGGAGCAGCTGCAGGTGCCGTGCCTGCTCTTTTCCTGCGGAAGGTTGATGCTTTCGTATGTGTGTGTGGTGTCTGTGTGTGTCTGTGTGTCTGTGTCGGCCAGGTCATGTCGCTCACGACGAGGGCAGAGGCAGGCCGTTGTCGAAAAGGGAACATATCTCACCTCGCAAAGCGCCAGGCGAGCATCTTGGGGCGGATGTGGTCGAGGAGATCGAGTGAGGACGAATGCCATGGCCGCAATTCGCAATTCTCCTATACAGGACAGTCCGACAGTGCTACAGTGTCCTACAGGATTTTCTGTGCAGCAGCCTTGGTTGCTTAGCTTCAATCGGGGCCCGCAAACCATTGCAAAAGGCGTGTCCGTCCGTGCGGGACCTCCCCGGTTTCCTGGTAGTGTGTGTGGGGCTGGGATCTTGTGCGTGTTTTCTTTCTGTCTTGCAT
This sequence comes from Symbiodinium natans, assembly GCA_905221605.1. Classification (NCBI taxonomy): domain Eukaryota; class Dinophyceae; order Suessiales; family Symbiodiniaceae; genus Symbiodinium; species Symbiodinium natans. The sequence goes on from CAJNDS010001524.1 coordinate 784,282, forward strand.
GTTCGGTATGTGTGTGTGTGTCTGCATAAATGTGCTGCTTTCATGTAGATGAGATGTTGCAAGCGAAGGCAAGATCGCTTCTGTGCTCGACAGTCTGACATGCATGCTGGATCTCTTGCGCAGTGGCTGTAAGACTGTAAGATTTCCGTTCAGAATTTTCCAAGCACAAGACAATCTCGATCTTGACACAGCTGTCCCCTAAGCCGGACAAGTCGTAGATTAGTTCTTTTTGGCAGCGCCTCATCTTTGTAAGCCTTTGTACGCCTTGTCTTTTGGCACTGATGTCCTCTGCGTCCGCCAACAACATGCAAGACTTGCAGCGACGCATCAGCAACCTGGCTAAAAGGTACAAAAGAGCAAGGGCTGCAGAAGAAGCGGCAGCTCAGCCACGCGAAGCGTTGCAGCTTCTACGACGATGTCGGCCAGACAGCCCGAGATGTCTTATGGTGTACTTCCTGGCGGGGCAATCCTGTGCTGCCGCAGTTGACTTTGTGGTAGGGCGCGGGTGGGAGCGTGCAAAACGCGGGCATCCTTCACCGGATCGAGATGAGGTGGCGAAGTTGACGGCTGATGTTGAGCAGGCTGTGGCCCGATCTCCTGCCTCGGCTTTCAGCGCTTTGCAGAGAAACCCACTCAGTGACTTCGAGCTGTGCGATTTGTTTTGCGCTCACAAGTATGTCATGGAACGCAGCTTGTACGGATGGATTGCAAGCCAGAACAACGACCAAGGAGTCGCACCGTCTCGAGAACAAGTCATGGCGCAGCTTCCTGAACACATCT
>CAJNDS010001525.1:0-15184 GCA_905221605.1 Symbiodinium natans
AGGCCCTGAGGCCCTAAAACCCTAAACACAGGCCCTGAGGCCTTGAAACCCTAAATGCTGGGCCCTGAAACCCTAAACACAGGCCTTGAGGCCCTGAAACCCTAAACACAGGCCCTGAGGCCTTGAAACCCTAAACGCTGGGCCCTGAAACCCTAAACACAGGCCCTGAAGCCCTGAAACCCTAAACACAGGCCCTGAGGCCTGGAAACCCTAAACGCTGGGCCCTGAAAACCCTAAACACAGGCCCTGAGGCCCTGAAACCCTAAACACAGGCCCTGAGGCCTTGAAACCCTAAACGGCTGGGCCTGAAACCCTAAACACAGGCCCTGAGGCCCTGAAACCCTAAACACAGGCCCTGAAGCCTTGAAACCCTAAACGCTGGGCCCTGAAACCCTAAACACAGGCCCTGAGGCCCTGAAACCCTCAACACAGGCCCTGAAGCCCTGAAACCCTAAACGCTGGGCCCTGAAACCCGAAACACAGGCCCTGAGGCCCTGAAACCCTAAACACATGCCCCTGAAACCTTGAAAACCCTAAACGCTGTGCCCTGAAAGCCTAAACACAGGCCCTGAGGCCCTGAAACCCTAAACACCTAAACACAGGCCCTGAGGCCTTGAAACCCTAAACGCTGGGCCCTGAAACCCTAAACACAGGCCCTGAGGCCCTGAAACCCTAAACACAGGCCCTGAGGCCTTGAAAAACACCCTAAACCCTAACCCTGAAAACCTTAAAAAACACAGGCCCTGAGGCCCTGAAACCTAAACACAGCCCTGAGGCCTTGAAACCCTAAACGCTGGGCCCTGAAACCCTAAACACAGGCCCTGAGGCCCTGAAACCCTAAACACAGGCCCTGAAGCCTTGAAACCCTAAACGCTGGGCCCTGAAACCCTAAACACAGGCCCTGAGGCTCTGAAACCCTAAACACAGGCTTTGAGGCCTTGAAACCCTGAACGCTGGGCCCTGAAACCCTAAACACAGGCCCTGAGGCCCTGAGGCCCTGAAACCCTAAACACAGGCCCTGAGGCCTTGAAACCCTAAACGCTGGGCCCTGAAACCATAAAAACAAGCCCTGAGGCCCTGAAACCCTAAACACAGGCTTTGAGGCCTTGAAACCCTAAACGCTGGGCCCTGAAACCCTAAACACAGGCCCTGAGGCCCTGAAACCCTAAACACAGGCCCTGAAGCCTTGAAACCCTAAACGCTGGGCCCTGGAACCCTAAACACAGGCCCTGAGGCCCTGAAACCCTAAACACAGGCTTTGAGGCCTTGAAACCCTAAACGCTGGGCCCTGAAACCCTAAACACAGGCCCTGAGGCCCTGAAACCCTAAACACAGGCCCTGAAGCCTTGAAACCCTAAACGCTGGGCCCTGGAACCCTAAACACAGGCCCTGAGGCCCTGAAACCCTAAACACAGGCCCTGAGGCCTTGAAACCCTAAACGCTGGGCCCTGAAACCCTAAACACAGGCCCTGAGGCCCTGAAACCCTAAACACAGGCCCTGAAGCCTTGAAACCCTAAACGCTGGGCCCTGGAACCCTAAACACAGGCCCTGAGGCCCTGAAACCCTAAACACAGAAAAACCCTAAACGCCATGCCTTGGGGCCACCCTTGAGGCCCTGAAACCCTAAACGCCAGGCCTTGAGGCCCTGAAACCCTAATTAGGGTCTCAAGTGTTTAGGGTCTCAAGGGTTTAGGGGCTCAACGGTTTAGGGTCTCAAGGGCATTGTGGGCCTTGGGCCTTGCCCACGAATTTTTGGGCCTTGCCCACGAATACTTGGGCCTTGCCCACGAATATTTGGGCCTTGCCCACGAATACTTGGGCCTTGCCCACGAATATTTGGGCCTTGCCCACGAATATTTGGGCCTTGCCCACGAATATTTGGGCCTTGCCCACGAATATTTGGGCCTTGCCCACGAATTTTTGGGCCTTGCCCACGAACCAGCAACCCCAGAAATTCGTGGGCAAGGCCCAAAAATTCGTGGGCAAGGCCCAAAAATTCGTGGGCAAGGCCCAAAAATTCGTGGGCAAGGCCCAAAATCCGGATTTTGGGCCTTGCCCACGAATATTTGGGCCTTGCCCACGAATCTTTGGGCCTTGCCCACGAATATTTGGGCCTTGCCCACGAATACCATTAAGGTTTATAATTATATGGTAGGAGAGGTTTAGGGTTTAGGGTTTAGGGTTTAGGGTTTAGGGTTTAGGGTTTAGGGTTTAGGGTTTAGGGTTTAGGGTTTAGGGTTTAGGGTGTAGCATTGGTCAGCTGAACGCAATAGTATGAAGACATGCCCACCCCGAGGCCACCCAAACACTACTCATCACGGAACCAAACCGGAGCCAGCCAAAGCCAAGCCAGCCATTCAATTTTCATATCTCGAACATGTTTAGAGGACACTAAGACAGAACACTGCGAATGTTTCAGATTTCACACCTCGAACATGTTTAGAGGACACTAAGATAAGACACTAAGATAAAACACTGCGAGTGCTTGTGGCATTTGCGCACAATGGCCTTGACACAATGCACTCGGCACAACACAGCTGGCGCAATGCACTTGGCACAAGGCGCTTGGCACGATGCCCTTTGGCACAATGCACTTGGCACAGAGCACTTGCGCAATGCACTTGGCACTATACTGCAGTTGGCACACGCCGCACAATGCACTTGACAGAATGCCTTTCGGCATAATGCCCTTTTGCGCAATGCACTTGGCACAATGCACGCCTGGAACAATGCACTTGGCACAGAGCATGGACTTGGCACGCACTTGCCACAATGCACTTGGGCGCAATGCACTTGGAACAATGCACTTGGCACAATGCACTTGGCACATGGGACAATGCACTTAGCGCAATGCACTTGGCAGAGTGCACTTAGCACAACGGACTTGGCGCAATGGATTTGGTGCAACACACTTGGCACAGCAACGCGGCTCTTACCTTGACACAATGCACTGGGCACAACGGACTTGACGCAATGCACGTAGCCCTAGAAGCAGTTGGCACATGCACGGGTACATGAGCACAATGCAGATGGCCTTGACACAATGCACTTGGCACATTGGCGCAATGCACTTGGCACTGACGCAATGCACCTGGAACAACGCACTACGCAATGCACCTGGAACAACGCACTTGGCACAGAGCACCTGCGCCATGCACTTGGCACTATGGCGGCGCAATGCACTTGGACTTGGCACACTTGGCACAATGCACCTGACACAGGCACGTGCACACGAGCGCAAGGCACTTTGGGCGCAATGCACTTGGAAGTGCATTAGCGCAATGCACTTGGCACATGGAACAATGCACTTAGCACAATGCACTTGGCACAGTGACCAAGCTAGGCGACTTTAGCTTGGCGACCCCTCAGGGGTGAGCCTGGCAGGCTCTCAGAGCCTGCTAAGGTCTCGCTGATCGCTCGACAGCGCCCACAGGAGGGCCAGGGCCAGGGCCGGGGCCGGGCCAGGCCAGGGCCAGGGCCAGGGCCAGGACCAGCCAGGGCCAGGGCCAGAGCCAGGGCCGGCCAGGGCAAGGGCCAGGGCCCCTGTTAAAAAGGATCCACCGGCTAGGCTTTAGGGTAATACAATATACTCAGTGACCAAGCTAGGCGACTTTAGCTTGGCGACCCCTTCAGGGGTGAGCCTGGCAGGCTCTGCAGCCCAGCAGAGCCTGCTAAGGTCTCGCTGATCGCTCGACAGCGCCCACCTACCTACAGAAGGAGAGGGGTGGTGGGCGGGTTTAGGGTTTAGGGTTTAGGGTTTAGGGTTTAGGGTTTAGGGTTTAGGGTTTAGTGTAAAGCTTGAAGGTTCCGGGAACTTCCCCCCTTTTTGACCCCCAGTATGCCCTCTCGCAGGCACACGAGTATGTGGATCGAGCGTTGCGAGAAAAGTCTCGGCGCCAGCTTCTGGAGGCCCGCCCCGGGGAGGGGTTTGCTTCCTTCTAGTTTTTAGATTGGTAGCGGAGCACTGAGTGCTCCAAGGGTTTCGCTACTTAGTCTTGCTGTGCCATGGCTTTCGATGTGCCGACCAGTTTTTATGCGCGCTCCGAGTGGGCTGATGTTCCGCCTCCTAGTGACGATTCTCCGCAAGGCCCAGGGCATGGCGGAGATGCGAATGTTCCCGGCAATGTACCAAACCCCCAACCTCGTGGTGATCGTTCGCAGGCGGCTGATGTTCAGCCGGATGGGGCCTCTTGGGGGCCTTGGAGGGACCATGATTGGTTCGACAGTCAATGGAACCGCTCGTGGGGGGCAGCTGATTGGAAGTGGGGTCGTGGTGGCTGGAGTTCGGGCTACTACGATGGCTATGATGAGCAGAAGAAGGATGGAGGACAAGGATCCGCCTCTACCGGATCAGTTGGTTCCATGGATGGCGGTTTTCAGGAAAGGGACTCCAAAGGGTCGCACTCAGATCAGTGGGCGAGACGCGACTCGTGCGGCGATTCTCGAGCTCCACCAGGCGACGATCGTGGAGTACCTGTCGGTTGGGGACCTTCAACAGAAGCTCGCCGGCTCTCTGGCGGGAACGGGGGCCACGAGTCTTCTAGAGGACCTTCGGAACGTATGATCGTTCCTTCCTTTTCGGGTCTGGACACTGGCTCAGATGATCTGGGGACCTCAGCGAGGTCCTACTTACGACAGGTTGCGGCATGGAGGAGAATGACAAGGATGTCCAAGGACCAGCAAGGCCTTACCCTCTACCAACACCTCACTGACCGTGCTTGGGTGGACTCAGAACGACTCGATGTCAACCGACTGGGCAGCGATGACGGGGTCGATTACCTGATCTCGTGGATCCAAGATCGGTACCTGGATGTCCAGGTCACCCAAGTGGGGAGGAGCCTTTCGGAGTTCTTCAGGAAGCTCCGTCGCAAGCAGAACCAGTCGGTGAGAGACTACATGGCGGACTTCGACCGGGCTTTCTCCAGGCTTTCGGAAGCTGGGTGTCAGCTCCCAGATGTGGCGGCGGCTTGGGTCTTCGTGGATAGGATGGGGCTGGAAGAGCAGGCGGAGCTCAACCTTCTCGCCTCCGTCGGCAACAAGTACTCCCTCAAGGACTTGCAGCAGGCGGCGATCGTCCACGACAGGGGTATGCGGAAACCGTGGGAAAGCGGAGGCAAGAATCCTAAGAAGGAAAGGCCCGTCAAGAAGCCCTATGGTGCGAACGTCGCCGACTTTGAGGAAGGCTCCTACGCTGGCGACTTCGCTGGAGATGATGATGACGGCGGAGAGAGTCCGATCCCCGAGGAGGTGGCAAATGACCTTTACCAGGCTTTCCTCACCCATGAGACGGCCAAACAGCGCTACAGGGAGACGGCAAAGCTCCGGGGCAGTGATGCAGAAAGCCTGAAACGCCTTGCTGCCGAGAAGCTGCAGGCAGCAAAGGCCCGCAGTTTTTGCTCAGGATGTAAACGCAGGGGGCACTGGCATCTCGACAGTGTGTGCCCTTTGAATCGCTCTTCGGGCGGTGGAAATCCGTCTTCTACCTCGGCTACGACTGGCGGAACTGGAGGCCAAGGAGGTAAGGAAGGTGCCAAGACCAACTTTCCCTGCCATGTGGTCCACGTCACTTGGGACATCTCAGACAAGTCGGGCTACCAGCTCGTGGGCATCACGGACACCGCCTGCGCCCGGTCCGTCGCTGGGGCTGGGTGGATGGATGCCTACCTCGCCGAGATCCGTAAGAATGGAGGAGAGCCCCATTTCCTTCCGTGCAAGGAAGCCTTCAAGTTCGGTGCCTCAAAGGTCTTCGTGGCCAACTATGGAGTGTTGGTGGGGTTCAGGCTGGGTTCCCACAAGTTGGCTCTCAAGGTCGCCGTGGTCAATGGTGAGGTCCCCCTCTTGATCTCCAGAGGGGCCATGGCGAAGATGGGGATGGTCATCGACGTCAGTGAGAACCGGGCCACCTTTCGCGCCCTTGATGTTCGGGACATGCAGCTGACCAACACAGATACGGGTCACCCTGCTTTCCCCATCTTTCCCATCTCTGTTCCGCCCCACCGAGCCAGCAGTGCTGAGTGGGAGGATAACGAGCTCCAGATCCTTTCGCACGGGGAGCAATATATTGACCACATGTCCGATGAGAGTGGGGGAAGGGGACTTCTTTGTGGCGGGGGTCAGGATTTCACTGAGGTTGCAAAGTGTTTCGGGACTTTCAGTACTAGCTGGATGGTGGATTCCGATGAGGCCTCCAGGCTCCACGACGACACTGCTTCCCTATCTCTGAGTACTTCTTGCGATAAGACCTTCACCGCCTTGTTCTACCCCAAAAAGATCAACGCTGTCACTAAGGGAATGCTCCTCGATGAGAATTTTTCCCCCGAAACCTTTGCAGCATGGTGGTCTAACAGCAACATCACGAACGATTTCTGGCTTGAGGATGCCGATTACCTGGTCCGAGTCCATGTCATTCCTAGGAGATCGTTTTTCGGTCCGCTGCATTGGGCCACCCAAAATCTTCAACATAAGGACCTTCTTCTCAGGACCTTGGGATCGGTACGTTCGACCTTCGGAGTGGCTTGCAAGAACCATCGAGCTTTCCCCGCAGTGCATGGAACATGGGACACTCCCCAAGATGACAGTGCTTTCCCAATGTTATGGATCGGCCGGAGCGTTTTCTCTCGCAGAAAGCACATGTCTTCATTCTCGCGTACTTTGCCTTCGACCCCCCATGGCGTCTCGCAAGGACCTCCTCACCTCGCCCATGGTGAATCGCCCGAAGACCATCACCGAGTTCACGAAAGCAGAATTGCTGGCGGAGGCCCGTGCCCGGAATCTCCTGGTCCACGAGAAGTGGAGCGTGGTGGAGCTTCGTTCTGCGATCCAAGAGGACAGGAACAAGGGAACCTCGACGGACCTCGCCGGGCTGCAGAACCTGAACCTGGAGCAACTGAAGGAGCGGGCGATGGAAGCTGGGCTCCTCATTCCAGCCTATCCGACGAAAGGGGCTTTGCTGCGCCTTCTCCGGGGCCAGGGTGGGGAGGGGCCCCAGAGTCTCATGCCCTTCGGGAGATACAAGGGGCTCATGTACAAGGAAACCCCTCCGAGTTACCGGAATTGGGCGCTGAAGGAGGTGGAGATGAACGACAGCCCATCCGAGGAGCTGGTGGCCTACGCCAACTGGTGGAAAAGCGAGATGCACCGGTGGAATCCCACTGCGACCCCGGGATACCACGATCCAGAGGCGAATGCAGTGACCCCGTACGTGGAGGACTCGACCGCCGGGAGCTCGTGGGCCTTCGTGACGACCTACGCCAACGACCTCACCACGATGACGACATCGAAGGCGGCTCCCCCATCTCCTTCCACAAGAACGCCGCCGAGACGACGAGGACCGGGATCAGTGGCGAGTTCGGTTGCCAGCCGGATGGACCAGGACGTGCCCGAGGAGATATCCGACGAGCTGCAACACCTGGAGGAAAGGATTGCCATTCTTCGGGATCGCCATGGACTGATGCCACGGGAGGGACAGTGAAGGATGGGGCGAAGGAGTGCTACCTGAATGACGACGAGGGCGAGTTCCACGAGTGTGAAGAGGGTGAGGACATTCAGTTCACAGGAAGTCAGAGCCCAGTTCCTCGGGAAGAGGACTTTGCTGAGGACCGCGACGACTTCCTCCATGAGTATGTGTACGTCGCTGAAGCTGGAGATATGAACCTTGGAGGCAGCAAAGATGACAGCGTGCGTGAGACCCCCGAGGTGATGGAGTCTTCCCCTGGTCCTATTGATGAGGAGAAGAGAGAAACCCTCCGAGCCCGGTGCAGTCGCTGTGAAGACCTCGCCAAAGAGAAGCTCCGAAACAAGCACTTTGAGTATGACGACCTTCTCCAGCTTGCCGAGAAGATCCCCCTGCGCTACACCAAGACCGACAAGGCCACCAACCGTGGAGGCAAGGAAGTCTACGGTATCTTCCTCGGTGGCATGTACACGTACGGGAGCTTCATTGGGATTTCTCGGGGAAGTCGGGCTTTGCCGTGGACCACCAAGTACATCAACTCCTTCATGAGAACAAGGCACCGGGGGGCATGGTCGTCTTTCGTGCTCTTCCGGAACGCGGCTACCCAGGTCCATGCCGACGTCCACAACTTGGCTAACACCTTGGTGACGACCGTGACCTTCGGACCCTTTTCCGGCGGCGAACTGTGGGTTGAAGGGAAGCCCGTGCAGGAAGATGCTTCTTGTCCCGTGTTTCGAAGCGACCCTCACGGAAAGGAGATTGAGGGGCACCTCGTGAACACTCGTATGAACCCCTATTCCTTTGACGGGAAGGTCCGACACGCAACCCAGCCTTGGGTAGGCGAGCGATGGACTTTGTCATGCTTCACCACAAGGGGATTTGCAAAGAGCTCTGTCGGACTTCGAGATGAACTCCGAGATCTGCGTTTTCCTCTTCGTGGACTACCTCTACCTGGAGATGCCTCTCAGGGTGACGCACACTCCTTTCCGCGCACAGACAGGCCCAGGAAGAGCACCAGGAAGTCGTTGTGGAAGAATGTAACGAGGCTCGTTGCTCTGACCAGCTGGTGCTCGGCTGCTGCTTTCAATTGGTCCACCGAGTTCTTCCCCTTGTCCAGAGGTCGCGAGGCTGTGAGCCTTTTCGAGATTGGGGGGTTTTCTAAAACTGTGGAGGTCGGAGACATGGGTTTCGACACTGCAGAGCCTCTACTCACTCGAGAAGATGGAACGATGAATGGGAGTGAAGTGTCAGGAACGATTGAATACTTCAAGCCCGCTGTGGTGTGGGTGCATGGCCCCGCTGTGTCCGCATTCCTTCCGGAAATCGGTGGAGCTCTCCAAGAGGCAATAGAGCTTGGGAAGAACGTGGTGTTTGAGGCAGAACGTGGTGATCCCTTTTGGGTGCAACAAGACTTCGTCTCCTTCTACTACAAGTTCGAGGGCAGGTACTCAACGAGAGAAGATGAACCCCACGTCCTACGCTTCAACGACTACCATCATGTGCCCTGGGAGAACATTGATCTCCCTGTCAAGGAGTTCCAGTCCTACATGGTCGAAGGACAGAAGACAACCGTTGAGGAGATCGACGAGGTCCCACGAGGAGCCGAAGCTATCACCTTCGAGGGCGACCACAAGCTTGCCGCGGAAGTTCGTTCTTCTCTGAAGAGACTCCATCAGAACATGGGCCATCCTTCCAACTCCGATCTCGCTCGCCATCTCCGCTTAGCTGGGGCCGACCCGGTCGTTGTGGAGGCCTGCAAGAAGATCAAATGCCAAGTTTGCCAGAGGAACAAGAGGGGGGGGCAGCGCAAAACCATCGAGTATGCCTAACCTTCTGGAGTTCAACCAAGTCGTTGCTGTGGATGCCTTCACCGTGTACGATTGCCACGGGGATAAGCTTGAGCTGCTGATGGCAATTGATATCGGTACTGGCTATGCGATCGCTGGAGAACTACAAGGGCACTCTGGAGAGGCGATGGAAGGGACTTTTTGTCAGATGTGGAGCAACACTTTTGGAGCTCCTGGATCCATGGTTTTGGACCTCGAATCCGGGCTCCAGAAGGGCTTGGCAAGGTTCAGCGAGTGGCATGGGACCTTCATCCGACCTATTGCAGGACAAGCTCACTGGCAGCAGGGGTCCGTGGAGAGATGCATTAGAACCTGGAAGGAGGTCTGGTCGCGACTTGTCGACGAGCGCTCTGGCACCATCGATGAGTCGGGCATGCTCCTCACCGCTGTGAACTCCGCCATGAACACTTTGAGACGGGATTCTGGTTATAGCCCTTCCCAGGCTGTTTGGGGTCGAGATCCGAATCTCCCCGAAGACCTCAAGGATGGCCCGCACGACGAACACGTGGAGCACATCCTTAGCCGAGACAGACAACGAGCCCGTGAACACTCCCTCCGGGTGTCCGCCAAAGAGGTCTACTTCCGCTGTCAAAATGATGCCAGACTACGTCGTGCTCTGCTGCAACGGTCTAGAGTGGCGGGGCCCGAGTTCCAGACTGGGATGCACGTTTTCTTTTATCGGAAGCCCAAGAACAACAAGAATTGGGAATGGCATGGTCCAGGAGTGATCATTGGCAGAGAAGGTCCGAACTTCTGGGTATCCTTTTCCGGGAGGTGCCATCTCGTTGCACCAGAACATCTCCGTATGGCGAGCGGAGAAGAGCTGGGGGCGGCTTTCGCCCTCCGGGCAACACAGGAGGATTTGCAACGCCTCTTGGAGCACGACTTCGCAGACGAGGAGATGTATGCCGGAGATGATGAGGGAGATGAAGAACCAGTTCTACATCCAGGAGATGGACGAGAAGGTGCTTCTGTGTCTCTTGGCGATGGTGATCGGAGACGTGCATCAGAAGATCCCCCTCCTCAGGTATCCAAACGACACAGAACGAAAGGGCCCCCTCGCGAAGATGATCGGGTCAGGGATGTGCTCATGCTCAAGCTCCCCAAAACCCCTAGGGCAAAGGAAAAGGCCCTGGAGAAAGAGTTGCCCTGGAACATGATCCCGCCAGAACAACATGAAGGATTCCGAGCTGCAGAAATGAAACAGTGGGAAGAACATGTTGAGCATGGTGCCTTGGAGCCTTTGACGGTGGAACAAAGCCGTGAAGTTTGGAGAACTCGAAGCGACAGGGTCCTCAACAGCAGGTTCGCTTACCGCGATAAACTGTGGAGTCGTCGTCGTGAACAACCAGATGTCGGTTGGAAGCACAAGGCGAGGTTAGTGATAAGTGGGCACAAAGACCCCGACCTCCTGAAGGGCCTCCCTACTCATGCTCCCACGATATCTCGGTTGGGAATCCACCTCCTCCTACAGATCCTTGCCTCGAACCTGGAGAATGGGTGGACTGGACACGCAGGAGATGTGACAGCAGCTTTTCTTTGCGGAGGAGAACTCTCTCGTGAATTATATCTCCGTCAACCCTGCACCGGTTTGGGTCATTTGCATCCCGAACAACTTCTGAGGATTCGGAAGCCCATCTTCGGCCTAGTCGACTCGCCGTCGGCTTGGTGGACCAAGTTCCATGGCACGCTCAAGAACATGGAGATCCAGCGGAAAGGGAAGACTTGGAGGATAGTGCAATGCACATTGGATCAATGCATCTTCATGGTCCAAGAGGTCCTTCCTGGAGAAACTCCTGGCGAAGAAGCTCTGTCCCCCCCAGTCGGATACTTGGGGGTTCATGTCGACGATGTTCTCTTGATTGGCCAGGACGATGTCTGTTCGATGATAAAGGACGAGTTGAGCAAGATCTTTCCTATCAGGGAATGGGAGTCCGGAAGCTTCGACTATGTGGGGTCCTACATCCAGATCTTCGAGAAGTATGTGAAGGTGGGTCAGTCCAGCTACGTCGGGACGAGGCTGTTCGAAGTCGAGATCGAGAAGGGGGTAGCCGAGCACGAGGAGGCCTCCGAAGTCCAGAAGCACGACAATATGTCTCTCATCGGGGCTTTGTCGTGGCTTGCAAGTCAAAGTCGTCCCGACCTTCAGGTTGGAGTGTCGATGAGTCAGCAACGACAGAAAGAGCCGACCATAGCCGATGTCAAGTTCACCAACCAGTTGGCAAACCGTGCCCTGCAGTTCAAAGATGAAGGGCTGCTGTTCCACCCGATCGACCTCAACCGGGCGGTGCTCTTGTGCTACCATGACGCTGGGTGGGCCAACGTTCCGCAGAACCAGGAGGACCCGTACTATCGCTTGACGGCAGAAGAAGACGACCACGGCTTGATACAGTTTGGAGCAATGAGTCGACGAGATGCCAAGGCCAAGCGCGCCAACTCCACTATCGCTTCTCAGCTTGGAAGTGTGTACATCTTCGCAGACTCCGGCGTCCTGAGCGGAGTTCCTAGCAAAGGGAGCATCGTTGACTGGCGGAGTGGCGCTTGTGACAGAGTATGCCGCTCGACCTTTGCAGCAGAAACAATGGCATGCTGCACGGCAACCGAAACAGGCGACTACATCACGAAGTTCATGGAGACCCTCCTGACCGGAAAGCTGGCCAGGAAGAAGTCACGTTTCGAGCTACGTTTTCTGAGCGACTGCAGGAGCTTGTACGATCACCTTGTCAAAGATGGGGTGCCTAGAGTGCCGACTTGTAAGAGGTTAGCCATAGACCTAGCAGGAATCAGGGAAGACCTTATGTCCATCGGCAAGATTGTCTGGGTGCCGACGGAAGCCCAACTTGCTGATATCCTCACAAAACCTCTCCGAGCTGAAAACTGGTGGAGAACCATCAAAAGTGAGCTGAAGCTCACCTTTAAAGAGAGTGGCGGGGATTGTTGTATAGTAGGAAGAAAACCGGAACCAGTGTAAAGCTTGAAGGTTCCGGGAACTTCCCCCCTTTTTGACCCCCAGTATGCCCTCTCGCAGGCACACGAGTATGTGGATCGAGCGTTGCGAGAAAAGTCTCGGCGCCAGCTTCTGGAGGCCCGCCCCGGGGAGGGGTTTGCTTCCTTCTAGTTTTTAGATTTAGGGTTTAGGGTTTAGGGTTTAGGGTTTAGGGTTTAGGGTTTAGGGTTTAGGGTTTAGGGTTTAGGGTTTAGGGTTTAGGGTTTAGGGTTTAGGGTTTAGGGTTTAGGGTTTAGGGTTCAGCATCTCATGTTCGAGCATTTACTAGGCCAGCAGTGTGTGTAGGCAACGGAAAAAAACCACCCACCCAGAGAATCCCAAAACATTAAGAAAATAAAAAGTTTACATTTCTCATCAGCAAGCCCTGTCCTCCTACCCACGAACCATTTCATCGGCCCCCATAAAAGGGCGGGACTTCGAAATCCTGAAGCCGGTGAAGGCTCGGTTTTGGTCAAAAATCCAGAAAACGAGAGACCACCCAGAGCCGTCGATTTCAGTACTAAAAAATCGCATTTTTACCTGGACCCGGGCCGATCCTGGGGTCCCCCTCATTTGGGGTGTTTTTGGAGGCAAACTTTCCCTCTCAAGGGGGGGTCGGAGTTTGAGGCAAGGGGGGGTCTCAGAAGACTATTTTGCCTTTAAAATTGAAAAATACGACCCCCCCTTGACCAAAATTACGCTGTGAAAAGGTCGCGGGGGCGGCCCTTCATCAGGATTGAGGGTTAAAACCCTGAAAAACCTTGAAAAACATTGAAAAACTTTGAAAAACATTGAAAAACTCTGAGAAACCTTGACAAACCGTGAAAAACTTGAATTCCTGAAGCCGGTGAAGGCTCGGTTTTGGTCAAAAATCCAGAAAACGAGAGGCCACCCAGAGGCGTCGATTTCAGTACTAAAAAATCGCATTTTTACCTGGGACCCGGGCCGATCCTGGGATCCCCCTCATTTGGGGTGTTTTTGGAGGCAAACTTTCCCTCTCAAGGGGGGGTCGGAGTTTGAGGCAAGGGGGGGTCTCAGAAGACTATTTTGCCTTTAAAATTGAAAAATACGACCCCCCCTTGACCAAAATTACGCTGTGAAAAGGTCGCGGGGGCGGCCCTTCATCAGAATTGAGGGTTAAAACCCTGAAAAACCTTGAAAAACATTGAAAAACCTTGAAAAACACTGAAATACTCTGAGAAACCTTGAAAAACCCTTGAAAAAGCCAAGGCCAAGGCCCGCGCGCGCGAGGGCCAGGACAAGGCCAGACCCTTGAGTGCCCAACAGGGCCGGTCGATTTTTCGACTATAGGGTTTAAATATATATAGGTAAGAGAGGTTTAGGGTTTAGGGTTTAGGGTTTAGGGTTTAGGGTTTAGGGTTTAGGGTTTAGGGTTTAGGGTTTAGGGTTTAGGGTTTAGGGTTTAGGGTTTAGGGTTTAGGGTTTAGCCAACTGAAGCGACGCGCCTCGACCCAAGGGGTCGTGGGCGGCGCGTCGCGCGAAAGCTAAAACCCCACCCCAAGACCACCCAAACCTTACTCTATTAGGGTTTAGGGTTTTTTTTTGATTGTTCTCTCGTTGCTTTGTATTCTCTGCTCTAGTTGGTATTTTAATATAAATCAAAACGAAAAGTAAAGCAGAGGGCAACAGTCTGCTTATACGTTGTGTTTTTACGCGCGAGTAGGCCCGGCAGGGGCAACCGATTCCGCGCTCGGGGCCGCGGCGCCATCGCTCGTTGTCACTGCGCTCCGTGGCGCCGCTGTGTACAAGAACGCTTCTTGTTCTCTCGTTGCTTTTGTATTCTCTGCTGTAGTGGATATCTTAATAAAAACTATAAACGTTTTACCCCAAAAGGGCCACAAGGCAAAGCAGAGGGCAACAGTCTGCTTATATGTTGTGTTTTTACGCCCGAGTAGGCCCGGCATGGAGCACCGATTCCGCGCTCGGGGCCGCGGCGCCATCGCTCGTTGTCACTGCGCTCCGTGGCGCCGCTGTGTACAAGAACGCTTCTTGTTCTCTCGTTGCTTTTGTATTCTCTGCTGTAGTGGATATCTTAATAAAAATCATAAACGTTTTACCCCAAAAGGGCCACAAGGCAAAGCAGAGGGCAACAGTCTGCTTATATGTTGTGTTTTTACGCCCGAGTAGGCCCGGCATGGAGCACCGATTCCGCGCTCGGGGCCGCGGCGCCATCGCTCGTTGTCACTGCGCTCCGTGGCGCCGCTGTGTACAAGAACGCTTCTTGTTCTCTCGTTGCTTTTGTATTCTCTGCTGTAGTGGATATCTTAATAAAAATCATAAACGTTTTACCCCAAAAGGGCCACAAGAGTACTAGAAAGCACCCACGAGGCCCCAAGAGCCACCAAAAGGCTTCAAAAGGCCCCCTAGAAGAAGGGGACCTCCAGGATTTGCTCGGGCCCGCAATGAAAAAAGCCATTTTTTAATACAGAAATCGATGGTGTTGGGCACAAACCGACCCCCTTTGAGAGGGAAAGTTTGCCTCCAAAAACACCCCAAATGAGGGGGACCCCAGGATCGGCCCGGGTCCCTATTTAAAATGTGATTTTTTAGTACTGAAATCGACGGTCCCGGGCCTCCCCGGAATACTAAATTACGAAGCCGGGCCTCCCCGGAATACTAAATTACGAAGCCGGGCCTCAAACTCCGACCCCTCTTGAGAGGGAAAGTTTGCCTCTAAAAACACCCCAAATGAGGGGGACCCCAGGATCGGCCCGGGTCCCTATTAAAAATGCGATTTTTTAGTACTGAAATCGACGGTTCTGGGTGGGCTCTCGTTTTCTGGGTTTTTTGGCCAAAACGGCGAAGCCGGGCCTCCCCGGAATACTAAATTACGAAGCCGGGCCTCCCCGGAATACTAAATTACGAAGCCGGGCCTC
>CAJNDS010001526.1:0-15072 GCA_905221605.1 Symbiodinium natans
AAAGTATATGAAATCATGCATAGAAAAAATAAAACCGAAATATCTAAAACATATTCAATCTAAACCCCCCATAGATATTGTCTCCTATTTGTATTCCACAGATCGGCGTACCCTTCATATAACCCCATAACAATGTAATCCTTAAGAGCCCCGCAATGCCCTTCTGATCCGAAATATCGAAATTGATCCGGGAAACAAAGCAAACATTGAGCAGTATTGCAATCTTTTGGCAGTTTCTGTCGCCCAAAATTAACGACGCATGTGACTACGAACTGTCATCCTACACATACAGCAAAGCGATGAACCCCACACCCTCAAGCATTTTCGGGCTAGGGTTTCAGTAGGGGGTCAGACTGTAGCAGATGCATCATCGCACACAGGTGCAGACTTCACTCGAGCTGACGTCAGGACGTTCTGGGAGGTCTCCGCCTCATCGGTGCAAGACCCGCGAGGGGTTCCGAAATCTTCGGAGTACCCGCAAACAGGACTTCCTTTGCTAAAGATTGATATTTCTGGGATGTGTAAGGGGTAGCTAAAAGTTATGGTACTTTCAGGGTAGGGGCACTCCTAGTTTGGGGAAGCACCTGCTTGGCATTTCGAGCCTTGGGTTTCAGAGGTTGTGGTTTTGAAGGGTGCTGAGGCCGCATGTGTAACCCCGAAGTCCACCAACATGAGCTTGGGACTCGGGTTTTGGGTTTCGGGCTTTGGGCTTTGGGCTTTGGGCTTTGGGCTCTGGGCTTAGGGCTTAGGGCTTAGGGCTTAGGGCTTAGTAAGGCTTAGGGCTTAGGGCTTAGGGCTTAGGGCTTAGGGCTTAGGGCTTAGGGCTTAGGGCTTAGGGCTTAGGGCTTAGGGCTTAGGGCTTTGGGCTTTGGGCTTTGGGCTTTGGGCTTAGGGTTATGGTCTAGGGTTTCGCGTCTAGGGCTCATGGTTTGGGAGGGCGGGGGAGGAGGAGAACTGTCGCACCCTTGACAGACGTAGCAAAATGCCACATAGTAGGGCGCCCCCAAACATGACCAGAACGATAAGGTGAGGGGAACCCTAAACTTGAGAAAGTCCTTTTTCCTACACACTGAACACTTGCCCCTAAAACCCCTCACCCTAAAATTCCTAAATCCTAAACCCTTGCTCGAGCCCTGACAAACCCTCCAAAGAATCGTGGAGAGCTGCGGAGTTGTAAGGGAGGGGGTCATGAAGGAGATACGCAGATGGTCCCGCGATATTTCAGAACAAGCTCAAAAAAGATGGGGTCCCCTCCTTTTTGCGTAATGGGGTTCATGAGGCTGAGGGACCCTTACCCAAAGATGGGACGAGGGGTGCTTCTGGGCGCCACTTCCGATCTTCTAGCTGTCAAACCCCTGCGCCGAGCCCCTTCAATCCTAAACTCATCCCCTGATTCCTGAGACCCCAACCGTCAAGCCCTAAACAGCAAGCCCCCAGCACCCCAGCACCCCAGAACCCCAAGAGCCCCAGAACCCCAGAACCCAGAACCCCAGAACCCCAGAACCCCAGAACCCGAGAACCCCAAAAACCCCAGAACCCCAGAACCCCAAGAACCCCAAGAACCCCAAAACCCCAGACCCCCAGAACCCCAAAACCCTAAAAACCCGAAAGCCCGAAACCCTGAACCCTAAACTCTCGGGGCCAGACAGTCAGGAGTGTCGACACCTGCACCTCAGACACTGGGGGCCACACGAGATCCAGCAAAAATTGGCAAAAGGCTTGCGAAGGGGTTGGGTTTAGGCTTTGGGTTTATAGAACCTTTGCAGGGCTTGGGGCCAAAAGAAGCTTGTGGGTGTAGAGTTTCGAGTTTAGGGTTGGTAGCCAGTGCACACACGGCAGTCTCCTGAAATTTCGGGGCACCCATGCCATCTGGAGTTGCCATGTTTTCGAGAGCAGGCCATGTCCTAGTAAGGGTGCCCCTTCTCCTGTTGGTCTGCTTGATCCCCGAAGCCGAAAACCAATGAAGGTGTACAATTGCCGCGGGTTTCCGAGGCAGCTCTGGGCATCAGTACCCAAAACTTGGGAGGCGCATGGCCATGCAGTCTTTCAGTTGCAGGGTTCATTCAAGGCATGTTTCCTCTACTTTGTCCTCAGAAACAAGCGGCGCCTGCTTGAATCTGCAGCTGCTAGTTAGGAGATGTTGGAACCCAGAGACAGCGCATGCATGTAAACAAGGCACCGGAGTTGCATTGCTGGCTGTGCATTGAGCACCTACTGGCCTTCTGGGCGATCGCACGTAAACTCTCCACGCGGAAGCTTGGTCGCAGCAGTTCATGGAAACTGTGAAAATACCACATGGTATATAAATATGAGAATATGTATATATATATATATATATATGGTACCCCCCCCCCCCAAAGATCTAGGTATTTTCATGGTTTTGGGATCTGTTTTAGGGTTTAAGGGTTGGGGGTGGGGGGCTAGCGAAACATGTAAAACTCAATATGGACATGTGAATCTTGATATGTGCGAGTCTTCATATGTGCGTGGTCGTCTTTTCAAATTGTGAGCCCGATTGAAAACGATTGAAACGATTGAAATTCAATCGGAGACCGGATTGAAGATTGAAGATTGAAGATTCCCGGAAACCTTTTTTTCTGGGAATCTTCAATCTTCAATCTTCAATCCTGCCCCCGATTGAATTTCAATCGTTTCAATCGTTTTTCAATCGGGCCCCCGATTGAAAAACGATTGAAACGATTGAAATTCAATCGGAGACCGGATTGAAGATTGAAGATTGAAGATTCCCGGAAAGCTTTTTTCTGGGAATCTTCAATCTTCAATCTTCAATCCGGCCCCCGATTGAATTTCAATCGTTTCAATCGTTTTTCAATCGGGCCCCCGATTGAATTTCAATCGTTTCAATCGTTTTTCAATCGGGTTCACGTCTTGTAAAGTGTCAGAATTAGCTTTCGTGGCGTCGCTCAAGATCACGTCTTCGCAGACATTCCACTCGAAATATACTTGACCATTTGTGTTTGTAATACTCGCAATGGCTCGCATCCCAGTGGCTGGCTCAGTCTTATGGTTTTTATTGGTTTTTGCGGTGTTTCGGGAGCGTGGGTCCCACGCTAAAAATCGGTTTTCCCGATGTTTTTGAAAGCCTACCTTCAAAAAACATAGGTAAAACCAATGTTATTGAAGGCCTACCTCTAAAAAACATCAGTAAAACCGATGTTTCGTGAGCCCATGCTCCCAAAACATCGCAAAAAAAAACGATCGAAACTAGTGGCTGGGGTGGCCGGCCGAGTAGTTTCAGAAACCATAGTTTTTATGTTTCTTATTGGTTTTTGCGGTGTTTCGGGATCGTGGGCTAAACCTTTAATAAGCCCTGTAGGCTATACGGTTAAGGTTTAAAGGTTTAGGGTTGAAAAGTTCAACAGTCAGCCCATAGAGTTTAAACCTTAAGGGTCCTAAACGCTTAACCTTTAAACCCTATAGGCCATAGGGTTAAGGTTGAAAGGCTTAGGGTTTAAGCTTTTGGCATTAAAACACAACCCCATAGAGCTTAAGCCTTAAGGGTTTAAGGTTTCAGCATTGAAACGATAACCCTAAGCCCTTTAGGGTCAGAACCTTGAAGCCCTGTAGGGCTCTAAGACGTTAACAGGGTTTAACCCTATAGGCGTTGAATGTATAAATGCCCAGACATTACGCTCTCTTTAACCTTTCAGCCCTATAGGGTCTAAAGGCTTAGGGTATTTTTTAAGCCCTGAGGGTTTAAAACCTTAAGCCCTCAAGATGGGCTTGGGTTTAAATGCCTAAATCTTGAATCCTAAACCTTTAAACCTTAACCCTATAGCCTATAGGGTTTAAAGGTTAAGCGTTTAGGCCCCTTAGGGTCTGAACTCTATAGGCTTACTTTTAAAACTTAAACCCTTAAACCTTGACCCTATAGCCTATAGGGTCTAAAGGTTAAGCGTTCAGGCCCCTTAAGGTTAAGGGTCCTAAACGCTTAACCTTTAAACCCTATAGGCCATAGGGTTAAGGTTGAAAGGCTTAGGGTTTAAGATTTTGGCATTAAAACACAAGCCCATAGAGCTTAAACCTTAAGGGGGGTCCAAAGGCTTAGGGTATTTCTTAAGCCCTGAGGGTTTAAAACCCTAAACCCTCAAGGTGGGCTTGGGTTTAAATGCCTAAATCTTGAATCCTAAACCTTTAAACCTTAACCCTATAGCCTATAGGGTTTAAAGGTTAAGCGTTTAGGCCCCTTAGGGTCTGAACTCTATAGACTTACTTTTAAAACCAAAACCCTTCAACCTTGACCCTATAGCCTATAGGGTCTAAAGGTTAAGCGTTTAGGCCCCTTAAGGCTTTAACTCTATGGGCCTGCTATTGAACTTAAACCCTAAACCATTAAGCCTTAGCCCTATAGCCTATAGGGCTTAAAGGTTAAGTGTTTAGGCCCTGTACGCTAAGATTTACACTCGATGGGCTTAGGTTTAAATGCCTAAATCTTAAGGCCTAAACCTTTTAAGCCTTAACCCAAAAGGGTTTTACGGTTAAGGGTTCAGGTTTAAATGGCGGTTAAATCTTCAACTTCACATCGCCTCCGGGCCCATGCAAGTATTCAACTTGATATCGCTAAATCATGAAAATACCTAGATCTTTGGGGGGGGGGGGTAGCATATATATATATATGTAAGAGGAACCTTTGTGTATAATATGATGATTCGGTTTGGGGTTTAATTAGGGTTTAGGGATAAGGTTTAGTAAGTTTAGGCTTCAGGGCTTAGGATCGGTGCGTTTTTCTTTGCTCCTAAACCCCTGAGGTGCTGAGGGCGCCTTAAACCCTTAAGCCCGAAGCCCTAAACCTCAAGCCCAACAAAGTTGCTAGCCCGCACACTTACTGTGGGTCAGGAGGGAATCGGGGAATAATGTGCTGCACGTTTGGGGGTTTAGGGTTTATGCAGGGTGTAGGGCTTAGGAATTAGGGTTTAGGGCTTAGGGCTCTAGCTTTGGGCCACATTTTGCAAGCAGCTCCTGTGCACTCTCGCTGTCGTCTCACATTGCTCGCGTAACTTCTAGGTCCCCTGTTTCCCTCCCACTGACCCCCAAGCTTTTCGTGTGCCTCACGGGGCCTTTTCCAAGTCCCCACGAGGCACACTTGCATCTCTCAGGCTTCGCACTTTACGATCTTGTTGTTTTGGTGAAATCTCTGAACAGGCTGAGCAAAGCCTTTTTGCTCAGTAATGCTTTGATCGTTTTTCCCTGGCATTCCTTGCTGACAAAGCGAGGTCTCGCGAGGTACTAAAAGCATATACGATGTGCCACTCAATGTGGAGCTTGGATTAAATCCCCAAAACAAAAAAGGCCTGAGGCTTCAGTCAACCGTTCACTGAGCCTTGCAGACGAGTATGAGTCTTCGACCAGAATCAGTCTTGCTTTGCTGGGCAATTCTTTGACCCAGAAGATTTGCAGTAACTCTGGGTCTGAAGGTTTTCAAAGAAGCACACTGCCTCAAGGTTCTGCTGCAAACATGTGACTTCAGGCGAACCTTTTGTTCCAGCTGCTACGCGCGAACCCCTCGCGAAATTTCGTGAAGTGAAAACAAAAGAAGTCTACCTCTTGACCAGGCTTCCGCTTCTGGCAGTTTTCCCCTACTCCGCACCCCGAAGCAACAGACAGAAGTTCTTGGTCTGAGGGCTTCTAAGTAGGAGGACTTCACCATGCTCTTGGTAGGAACTTTGGTAACGGATCTACTCTCCTGCCAATTGTGCCTTGGCCACCTGTGCAGCATCTACAAGATAGCCCCACTTCTCGCTTGCCTTGGGCATGCGAGGGAAGTAATCCACAGCCCTGAATTGCAGAGGACAGTCTTTTGCTGTGATGAATGTGTCAGGATCATTGGCATTCTGCAGCGTCCAGGCACCCTGGTGCTTCTTCAAGGCCGGCAACTCGTACTCCTCGTTCGTAAGCAAGTTCTTCAGCACACAGGGATCATCCTTTTTTTCCGAACTCGGCATTCGTCGCTGGGTCACGAATGTGGTAGATCTCAAAGTCCTGCAAGGTCAGGGTCTCGAACTTCTTTTTCAAACCCTCCGAACGTCTTTGAAAGCTCTACTCGCAGGTCGCAAGGTCAGCAAGATCGTTAAGTCGCAGGAACCGACTCTGGCCAGGGTTTTCGTGTGCTCCAAGACGCATGCCAGGTTTCGGTCTCGGGCTAGGGCTCTTCGAAAGGCAAGCAGACGAAAGTGCTCCGCCTCACGGTGCACCTCCAGCCAAAGCCGGACCCGAACGGAAGTCTCTTTCATGGAAACCAAGGACATGACAAAATATGCACTACACAGCTGTCTACCTCTGCTGCTTCCGAGCCTCGCAAGGTTGGGCAAGCTTCGCCTTCCATGTGAAAGTTGTCATGAAAAATGATGAAAAACCGGGCTGTCTGCAAAGGCTCATCATTTTGTCTTCTCCCGGGAAACTTCGCCTTTCTTGCACGGGCGTTTAGCAAGAACTACGGGGCTCTTGATTTGGAGGAGCTGCTGAGTTCAGGCGCCACCAACGAGCTCTGAGGTGTGCTTGCCGAGGTAGAAACATTCTGCCACTTATCGACGAGCTTTTGTGTCTCCACAGGCATGTCTTCTCCGGTTTGTTCCTTGTGCCATTTGAAGGCCTGCAACAGTGCAGCTGCTGCAGCTTGACTGTGGCCGGCCATGGTCCAGCTGAGACTCTTCTGCCGCCTGGCTCCCTTGAGCTTGTGTGTCAATCTCCAACGACCATTGTCGTCGTCCGTGTCACAAGCGACGTCCGGGGGCAGGTGAAGGTGCAGCTGCTTGTCGACGTCCTGGTCCCTCTTCGCATACTTTCTGATCTGTGCCTTCTTTTCGACTTCGCTGTTGTCCACTTCCTTTCGCTTGGTCCCCCGCCTCTGTGTCGATTCCTTTTATTTTTTTTGCTTCTGCAAGATAGCAGCTTGCACCTTCTCCATGGGAATCTTGTCGTAGGACTTCTGATAGCTTACCTTGGCCCACTCGGCCACCTTGCTCGGCGCAGGCGCCTTTTTCTTCAGGTTGTTGATGATCTTCTCCTGGTCCTGGACTCGAAGAGTGTCCTTGATGACATCTGCCAGCTCTTCTGTCATGCCTTCCACAGGGAAATCACGCTCTGTGTTGCGAACTTCAATTCTATCCAGGACAGTCAATGTGGGATCCTCGTTCACCAGCAAGTGCACAGCCAGCGCGACTTCCTGGTTCTCTTGCTGGGCTTCTGCCTCGTCGTGCCCCAACAGACAATTCAGCTTCTTCAACTGCGACTCATTCATGCCTTTGAAGCCACTGTCCATGAGATTCTGCAGCAGAGGCTGCCAGGCTCCTCCCACCAGTTGAATGCCTGCTTTTTGCCCTCGCACGGCCTCCATGGGAGCACAGGGTGTCAGCAGCTTTATCTTGCACTTCTCCAAGGAAAACACGAAGCCCCAAACCAGCTTCTTGAAGGGCTTCTGAAACACGAGCCTGTTGTCTCCTGTCTCCAGCAGGGGCCACAAAAGCAAGCCCTGGGGATATGTTCGGACGACATAGCGCGGCTTCTCCTGCCATTGCAGCACAGACGGGAGGACCGCAAGTAGCCTGGCTGGGAAAGGGTTCTCATTTATCATTTAGCACTGCATGGGATTGCAAGGCTGGGAATGGCAAAGCAGACAGAAAACAAAGCTAACCTCAATGAACATGCACGGGGGGCCTGGGGAACAGCAGCCTGGGCAGGAAGAGGAGCGTCGCCAGCCTGGCCGGAAAGAGGCTGCAGGGATTGGGCGCAGTACGAACCAGCAAACGGAAAACCCACAGCTCAGGACCACCTATTCAACGAACATGTGAGCGACGGACAAAAATCACTGTACACAACACGTGTCCACCATAGTACTGGCTTAGTCAAACATGATTTAGGCAAGCGCTCATGTAATGCATGGGAGCCTCTGGAACAACAGAGGCAGAAAGCCGAAGATCAGGAAGACGAGGAGCTCACCAGCCTGGCCGGAAAGGGCTGTGGCTATCTCACGGAACGGGCTGATGAGCATGGGCTTAGGGTTTAGGGTTTAGGGTTTAGGGTTTAGGGTTTAGGGTTTAGGGCCTAGGGTTTAGGGTTTAGGGTTTAGGGTTTAGGGTTTAGGGTTTAGGGTTTAGGGCTGGGGCTGGGATGCACATATCTCATTTCGTTTGAACCTCACCCCTCGTTTGCGCAAGTGAGCGGGGGAGCTAAGAAAACTGAAGTAAGCAGACTGTGTACTCTATGATATATGGCAATAAACAGTGCATAAGCGACCTAGCATGGACATGGCTTGCATATATGGTAACCATTTTTAGCCCCCCCCCCCCCCCCCCCCGCCGCCCGCTGCTGACTGGGTGAAACTTTGGAGGCAAGCTGCGCTCAGTCTTAAGGCTTAAGGTCTTAAGGCTTTAAAACTTTAAGGCCTACGAGCCAAAGGGCCTAAGGCTAAGGGCCTAAGGGCCTGAGGGCCTAAGGGTTTAAAGTTTAAGGTGGCTTAAGGTCCTGCTTGCACGCAGCTCGCCCAAAATCGCTTGGGCCTAAGACTTAGGGCCTTAGAGCTTAGGGCTTCGGGCTTAGGGCTGAGGACCTAGGACCCTAGGACCCGAGGATTGTAAAGAGGCCTTACCAGACTCCAAGGACGGGCGAAGGTGCAAACGATCCGCGAAGCCCAGAAAGTTGGAAAAATGTTTCACGAGTCACGGGGTTTAGATTTAGATTATGAGGCCGATTTGGCCCTTAGGCCTTAGGGACGTAGGACCTTAGGACTCCTTGTGTATTTATTCTTAAAGGGGCAAGTACCTGGGGCGTGAATTTTCCAAACATCTGGCTTCTCACTTCTTGTCAGCCTCCGCCGGCTGGTCGTTCTTCTTCTCGTCCTCCGGCTTGTCAGCCTCCGCCTTGGGCTTGTCACCCTCCTCCTCCTCCTCCTCCGACTCATCCACCTCCACATGCGCCACCAACCGCGAAAGCCTCCAGCGCTTGCCCGAGCATCCCGGATGCGTCGCATGGTCCACCAACTGCCGCACCGAGATGCTGTCGTTGATGGTGACGTTGGACCTAATGACATTGTCCTCCGCCACAAAGAGCTCCATGCTGGTGCCAGCGCTCATCACGATCAAACTGGAGTAGTTTTCAACTAGCAAGCAAGGCACCTCCGCTCAGCTCATCGGGCCAAAATGTTGCAAGTTCCGGCGTACTCTGGCTAGAGTTTTAGGCTGCAGGCTTAGGGCTTAAGGCTAAGGCTTAGGGCTAGGGCTAGGGCTTAACACCGCAGCTTGGACAAGGAACACACCAAGAATTCTGCCTGATACGCCCCTTACAGTATCTGACGAGCAAAATATTAACGGTAGCCCAGATATTCCTCTAACACAGGGGCCTAAACAATTAACGTATGGTTTTGGGTGCTATTTTGGATACTCTTCTTAAAATATTTAGGGATAAGGGAATTCCGACCCCTATAGTACGCAACACTTGCTCCACTCTCCCCCCCGACCGCCCTGGCCTGCCCAATCCGTGGCATAGAGGCTCGAACGCTTGAAGCCAGAGACGTGGTCTTTCTTCACCTGAATGCGCGTGCGCTTATTAAAGACTTAACAATCTGGGGAACTCAACAGATCGGGCGAGGTTGTTTAGGGTTTTTCCACCCAGAGCTTAGGGTTTCAGGCTATTTAGGGCTTGAGGTTTTTGGGGTTTAGTTTAGGGCATTGCAGGCGCGCTAGAAGGACTGCAGGCCGTCCCTAAACCATACAACATCAACCCTACACCGCCCCTAAACCCAAAGAAACTGCTTCTGAGACTGCAGCCTCGTTCTTCTTTAGGGCTATAGGCTAGAGGGACTAGAGGGTTTAAAGAGCTTAGAGTTTGGGGTACAGGGCTTTGAGGGCCACCACACAGGTTCCTAGTGGCACCTCGGGCCAACCCCTAACTTAAACCGAAACCCTAAACCCTAAACTTAACCCTATATAAACCTAAACCTAAACTGGATGGGGGAATCTTGAATGATGGTAATGGAACAATGATCACTGATCACGGTGAAGAGTCAAGACTGTTAAGACTTATAAGAGTTAAGACAGTTAAGAGTCAAGACTCAAGACTCAAGACTCAAGACTCAAGACTCAAGACTCAAGACTCAATCTGGGCCCCCGACAAGAAGACCAGGATCGGCATGCGCAGCATGTAGCATTGGCATCAGGCCGAGGGCTTGGAGGAGCTAGATTCAGCAGCTAATGATTAGCAGCTAACGCTAAACGATGCGCAAAACCAGCATTCGGATTTCCAATATTGCCACGAATGCCTCGCACTCTTCCACTGACAAGAGAGCCAAGATTCAAGATCGGAAAACCGCCTCTTATGCCCTGGACATCTTGCCTCCTCACATGATTCATCACTGCACAACGGGAAGGCATATGCAAAACCAGCGTTCCCAAGCACTGCTCTGAAACACCATATGATATGATATGAACGATATGTTGAGGTTGTGAGAGAGGATTATGTGTGGACAAAGTGTGTTGTGCAGCACACCATGTTGTGGGAAATACGGGCTGTGATACAGGGATCCGTGTGGAAAAAATGGGCCCGTGTAACACACGATGTTGTGGAGAACATGGGCGGCGATACAGGTTTTCTTCGGGAAAAGCCTGTTTGTCTAACGCGATGTTGTAGAAAACATAGGCTGTGATACAGGATTGCTTGTGGTAAAAGTGTCGCGTGAACCAGACACACAGAGCAGCTTCGGGCCCGCGTTCCCTCCATAAAGAAAGCCTTCAAAAACATGACCAGCGCCGCCTCCAATAATAGAACTTTCTTGTCTTTATCGCCGCCACTATTAGCTATGTCTCTATATGGGAACGTTTTACACATGCGTGGTAAGAGAGGAATACAAACATCATCAATTTTTCATAGGGCGTCGCGAACCTATGTTTTGGCCCTAGATTGAGGCTTTGTGAAAGCCAAAAATGATCAAAAATCACTAAAAAATGCCATTTGGGTGGTTTCCAGGGCCGCCAAACTAGCCAAAATCCCTATGTTTTGGCCGTAGATTGAGGGTTTGTGTAAGCAAAAAATTGTCAAAAAACACTAAAAAAATTGGAATTTGGGTGGTTTCCAAGGCCGCAAAACTAGCCAAAATCCCTATGTTTTGGCCCTGGCTTGAGGGTTTGTGAAAGCAAAAAAACTGTCAAAAAAACACAAAAAATGCCATTCGGGCGGTTTTCAAGGCCGCCAAATGAGCCAAAATCCCTATGTTTTGCCCTAAGTTGAGGCTTTGTGAAGGCCAAACATGATAAAAAATCACTAAAAAATGCCATTTGGGTGGTTTCCAGGGCCGCCAAACTAGCCAACTTCCCTATGTTTTGGCCGTAGATTGAGGGTTTGTGAAAGCAAAAAATGGCCAAAAACCACTAAAAAGTGGAATTTGGGTGGTTTCCAAGGCCGCCAAACTAGCCAAAATCCCTATGTTTTGGCCGTAGATTGAGGGTTTGTGAAAGCAATAAATGATCAACAATCACTAAAAATTGTCATTTGTGTGGTTTCCACAGCCTCCAAACGCGCCAATGTCGCGAAAATATCCGCAAACATATCCACCCTGTAACACCGGGCGTCGCGCATCAGACCATTGGATGGGGACTTTGAAGACGCAAAATACCCAGACACCGGGCGTCGCGAAAAAATCTACCCTGTAACACCGGGCGTCGCGAAAATATCTACGAAAATATCCACCCTGTCACACCGGGCGTCGCGCACCAGGCCATTGGATGGGGACTTTGAAGGCGTACAATTCCCAGAAATCACCAACACTTACCCTGTAACACCGGGCGTCGCGAAAATATCTACATAGAAATTGTATAGGGTTCGTGTCCGGAGTTTTGTACGTTGTTTTGCTTTTGGCTGAATTTTTGCTGAAAACACCTGCTTTTTTTGCATTTTTTCCAACCCCTCGAAAAGGGTTGGGGGGGGTAAGGGTTGGGGGGGGTAATTGCCCAAACTCACAAAAAAATGCCATTTGGGTGGTTTCCAAGGCCGCCAAACTAGCCAAAATCCCTATGTTTTGGTGCTAGATTAGGGTTTGTGAAAGCCAAGAATTGCAAAAAATCACTAAAATTGCAATTTGGAGAGTTTTCAAGGCTGCCAAATGAGCTCAAATCCCTATGTTTTGGCCTTAGGTTGAGGATTTGTGAACGCCAAAATGGTCAAAAATCACTAAAAGTTGCCATTTCGGTGGTTTCCAAAGTCGCCGGGTTGGCCAAAATTCATATGTTTTGGCTCTAGATTGAGGGTTTGTGAAAGCCAAAAATTGCACAAAATCACAAAAAAATACTATTTGGGTGGTTTCCCAGGCCGCCAAACTAGCCGAAATCCCTATGTTTTGGCCCTGGCTTGAGGGTTAGTGAAAGCCAAAAATGGTCAAAAAGCACAAAAAAAATTTCCATTTGGGCGGTTTTCAAGGCCGCCAAATGAGCCAAAATCCCTACGTTTTGCCCTAAGTTGAGGCTTTGTGAAGGCCAAAAATGATCAAAAATCACTAAAAAATGCCATTTGGGTGGTTTCCAGGGCCGCCAAACTAGCCAACTTCCCTATGTTTTGGCCGTAGATTGAGGGTTGTGAAAGCAAAAAATGGTCAAAAATCACTAAAAATTGGAACTTGGGTGGTTTCCAAGGCCGCCAAACAAGCCAAAATCCCCCTTGTTTTGGCCGTAGATTGAGGGTTTGTGAAAGCAATAAATGATCAACAATCACTAAAAATTGTCATTTGTGCGGTTTCCACAGCCTCCAAACGCGCCAATGTCGCGAAAATATCCGCAAACATATCCACCCTGTAACACCGGGCGTCGCGAAAATATCTAGCCTGTCACACCGGGCGTCGCGAAAAAATCTACCCTGTTACACCAGGCGTCGCGAAAATATCTGCCCTGTCACAGCGGGCGTCGCGCATTAGGCCATTGGATAGGGACTTTGAAGGCGCAAAATACCAAGAGATCACAATACCCTGTAACACCGGGCGTCGCGAAAATATCTATGAAAATATCCACCCTGCAACACCGGGCGTCGCGCATCAGGCCATTGGATGGGGACTTTGAAGGCGTAAAATTCCCAGAAATCACCAATACTTACCCTGTGTCACCGGGCGTCGCGCATCTGGCTTTTTTTTCTAATTTCTCCCCATTGAGGGTTTCAGTAGTTTGAATAGTTTGAATAGTTTGAATATGGGGCCCCAGGCCGCCCCCCAAACTATTCAAACTATCCAAACTGTTCAGACCCCTCCCCTCTCCTCCCAGGGACCCCCCTAAACTATTCAAACTATTCAAACTATTCAAACTATTCAAACTATTCAAACTATTCAAACTATTCAAACTATTCAAACTATTCAAACTATTCAAACTATTCAAACTATTCAAACCCCCAGGGTTTGAATAGCTTGAATAGTCTGGATAGTTTAGGGCCCCAGGCCGGACCCTCCAAACTATTCAAACTATTCAAACCCCCAGGGTTTGAATAGTTTGAATAGTTTGAATAGTTTGAACAGTTTGAATAGTTTGAATAGTTTGAATAGTTTGCATAGTTTGAATAGTTTGAATAGTTTGAATAGTTTGAATAGTTTGAATAGTCTAGGGCCCCAGGCCGGACCCCCCCCCCCCCAGGTTTGAATAGTTTGGATAGTTTAGGGCCCCAGTTCGGACCCCCAAACTATTCAAACTATTCAACCCCCCCCCCCCTCCTCTCCTCCCAGGGACCCCCCAAAACTATTCAAACTATTCAAACTATTCAAACTATTCAAACAATTCAAACTATTCAAACTATTCAAACTATTCAAACTATTCAAACCCCCAGGGTTTGAATAGTTTGAATAGTTTGGATAGTTTAGGGCCCCAGTTCGGACCCCCAAATTATTCAAACTATTCAAACCCCCCCCCTCCTCTCTTTGCAGGGACCCCCCAAAACTATTCAAACTATTCTAACTATTCAAACTATTCAAACTATTCAAACTATTCAAACTATTCAAACTATTCAAACTATTCAAACTATTCAAACCCCCAGGGTTTGAATAGTTTGAATAGTTTGGATAGTTTAGGGCCCCAGGCCGGACCCTCCAAACTATTCAAACTATTCAAACCCCCAGGGTTTGAATAGTTTGAATAGTTTGAATAGTTTGAATAGTTTGAATAGTTTGAATAGTTTGAATAGTTTGAATAGTTTGAATAGTTTGAATAGTTTAGGGCCCCAGGCCGGACCCCCCCCCGCCAGGGTTTGAATAGTTTGAATAGTTTAGGGCCCCAGTTCGGACCCCCAAACTATTCAAACTATTCAAACCCCCCCCCTCCTCTCCTCCCAGGGACCCCCCAAAACTATTCAAACTATTCAAACTATTCAAACCACCAGGGTTTGAATAGTTTGAATAGTTTAGGGCCCCAGGCGTGACCCCCCAAACTATTCAAACTATTCAAACCCCACTCCCCCCCCCCAACAAAAGGACGAATCATCACATTATACACAAAGGTTCCTGCCTCATATATATATACCTTTGACTGCAGAGAGATATACATGTATAGGTATGTACATATGACAAAAGACTATGTATGCACCAGCTCGGCTCGCTCCACATCCTGCTGCGGGCCCAACTTGCAAGTTGCAGAATTGGAGGCCTAAACTGGCACGTGGTTGCTTTCTCCAAATACATCGGTGGCAGGGCTTTGGCCATTTCTCCTTAGCATGGTCTTCGGATCTTTGTTGTTTGCTGGCGCCGGCCGTAGGGCGTTCGATTAAAGTACACAGCAAGGGACGAACATTTCGATAACTACCCATGCGCAACATGAATGCAAAGAAAACTGCACACCATGAAGGCAGGCCAACGTGCTTAGCAGCTTAGCATGATTTTTAAGCGCTTGAAACTGCGAGTGCCCGTCACAGAAGAAGAAGAAGAAGAAGAAGAAGAAGAAGAAGATACGCCTGCAACAGTGTGTCATGAGATTTCCTTGTTCGAGACTTCCAGAGAGTCAAGCTTGCGAAGGCTAAAAACATCTTCAAACATGCAGAATATACTGCGGAGTCAGATTCAGCTTTCCTGATGCGGCAACTCATGTAGCACCAGCACTCGCA
>CAJNDS010001527.1:0-15031 GCA_905221605.1 Symbiodinium natans
CTCCTTAAGAAGGACCTTCTTCTCCATCTTCTTGCTCGCAACACCTTTCTTCATCGCCTTCGGCATTGCTCACTGAAGGACCACCGGTTCAACTACTCACAGACAGTTGACTTCGAGGGACGAAGGCTTGATCACGAGAGCTGCGCGCAGTAAGATTTCAATGAAAGACCTGCGCTTCGCAGATTTCCGCTCCGGCTTGAAACAATCTTCGTCATTTATCTCAGCTGCCAGCAGTCAGCAGAACCATGTCCTTCTGCGACGATTCATCGGGGGAAGAACCTGCGAGAAGGGCACGCTCGCATTAATGGATCCCTAAATTTGATAAGCAGTTGCATACATCAGACTGGAAACGATGAGAAGAACCATAGCTGAGTCCGTGGCGGAGTTCGGAGGCGGGTTCGAAGGACCTGCCGGCGGAGAACACGAGGTAAGGTTTCCAAGTTGACCTTTAACTTATTATTATGAATTCTACATATAAATGTATATATATATATATATGTGTGTTTCTTCATCGTCTGTGGGCTTGGCGTGGGTCCTGCTGCAGTTCTACATTACATCATCACCTCGTCTGTGCTGACCACGCACGGTACTTTTTTTCCTGGCCTCTTGAAGTTCCAAGGCCGGCTCCAAATTGAAACACTTTTCAATAGCGGCAGACTGCCGGATGGCCCCACACAGTAAGACGGAACTGATCAGTAGTGACAGTGCAAATTCAGGATGCTAAACGTTACTCTAACTTTTATGAATCTCGTCCAGGGCCTACTGGATGGACCCTGGCGCTCGAATTTCAATCATCAAGAAAGTCCCAGGGGCAGGGGTCGTTCGGATGAAGTGCCTCATGGCGTGTCCATACGCCACGAAGGACCAACCGTGCTGGAACGCTTTCTTTGCCACATCTGCCCCACGACCTCGATAGACTCCAATTGTAGCTTTTATGGAAGGCCCTGATGCATTTGTTGAACTCGTCCCTGTACATGCGGTACTCGGCAGGTGCGAAACGCTGAAGAACCTCAGCAGGCCATGCTTCATCTCCCGGGAACCGGACAGCCTTGCGCTTGACCTTCTTCTTCCCAGCAGGCCGCAGCCGCTGGATGGACCTTGTGATTGAGAGGACCTGCCTCTGACTAGCCTGGGCTTCCTTGATTGCCTGCTCCAGTTTTTGTTGGTCCTGCTTTGACTGAAGGACCTCGTTGAACAGGGGGTTCTGGAGAAGGTCCAAAAGCTCTGCATCGTCTTTTTCACGCTCATGCAACGCGAGCTCCAGCGCATCCGCCGCTTTCTCATCGGATGGACCCAACACGCATTTGATTCCTGACAGGAGAAGGTCCCCCACCAAAGACTCATCCGAGGAACCCATGTCCTGCCCGAACTCCTCCTTCAACAGCAGTTTCAGGACCGTCATCGATACATTCGGGAACCGCCTCTCGGCGCAATACTCCAGAATGTCTTTCTCAGACCCACTTGGCCACAAAAGAGGGACCTCGTGCTCGGATGTGTCCTTTGTTCGGACCGAATGTTCCAAAGGACTTATCGCCGAGGCAGGCTGGACGGACCACTCATCGAATATACACACCTGCACCCAATGAAGCCTCTCGGCGGTCACAGGAAGGACCTATGCCAGGGGCCGTTCAGTTAAGTTTCAAAAAAATTGCCATGCCCAATTTAGTCTGCCCAATGTTCCACCCCCGGGCCTGCCAGCCACCATGTGCAGTCTGATGGACCTCCATGGTCAAGACGCCGGCATTGCTCGGCCAGGCGCCCATGCTCAATCTCGGCTTGCTCCAAGACTTGTGTCGCACGAGAAGGCCCATGGTCAACATCGCGCTCCGCCATGACTCGGACCTCGGCACTGAGCCGTTATTTAATTCAACTACACTCTTTTCCGCTGCCATCGCTCGTGCTCTCTCTATCTCTCTCTCTCTCTCTCTCTCTCCCTCTCTCTCTCTCTCTCTCTCTCTCTCTCTCTCTCTCTCTCTCTCTCCCCTCTTTCTCTCTCTCTCTCTCTCTCTCTCTCTCTCGCTCTGTCTCTCTCTCTTCCTCTCCTTCCTCTCTCTCCTCTCTCTCCCTCTCTCTCATCCTCCTCTGCTCCTCTCCTGTCTCTTCTCCCCGCTCTCTTTTCATTCTCTGTCATCTCTCAGCTAGTCCTCTCTTCTCTCTACATCTCTCCTCTCTCCCCTCCCCCTCTCTTTTCTCTCTCTCTCCTCCTCTCTCTCTCTCTCCTCTCATCTCTCTCTCTCTCTCTCTCTCTCTCTCTCTCTCTCTCTCTCTCTCTCTCTCTCTCTCTCTCTCTCTCTCTCTCTCTCTCTCTCTCTCTCCCTCTTTCTGTCTCTCTCTCCTGACCTTACCTATCTTACTCTCTCTCTCTCTCTCTTTCTCTCTCTCTCTCTTTTTCTTTTTTTTTCTCTCTCTTTCTCTCTCTTTCTCTCTCTCTCTCTCTCTCTCTCTCTCTCTCTCTCTCTCTCTCTCTCTCTCTCTCTCTCTCTCTCTCTCTCTCTCCCCTCTCTCTCTCTCTCTCTCTCTCTCCCATCTCTCTCTCTCCCCTCTCTTCCTCCTCTCTCTCTCCCTCTCCCCCCTCCCTCCCTCCCTCTCTCTCTCTCTCTCTCTCTCTCTCTCTCTCTCTCCCCCTCATTTGCAGCACTTGTCTTTGTGTGTGTGTGTTTGTTAAGATGCATCTCTTCTAACCAGAAAGCCACAGAGATCTATTTAAGCGTATGTCAACGTTTCGATCTTTGACATGCAACATGCTGCAACGATAATACTCTTTTCTATCACACGCGTAAGTACAACTTGTGCAACTTGTTATCCAAGGTTGCAAAAAAGATTATATCTCTCAGCCTTTCTATTCGCCCTTCTTTGGCTGACTTTGCAGGGGTGCTGGGCTGAACGGCGCCTCCTGCGTGCCTTGCGCCGGCGACAGGCTCAAACAGAACCGTTGCAAAGGAGTGTTCTCAAGGTCTTTTAAAGATGCCAAACTATCAGTTTTGGTAGCTCGCGACGCCATCCTGTCAGGACATTGAGGGGGGAACTGCCCTGCCAAAATGGTCTGAAGAGGCGATCCATTCGCAAAGCACAGAAGTGTAGCACAGAACCTTTTTTTCAGAAAGCAGCACTTGGCAATCTCGTTTTTAAGTCGATGGGTGTAGCTACGGCCATTTGTCAGACATCTAGGCTTGGATGCGTGTGAGAAAATTGACTAGCCCTAGGTAGGATAAGGGGGGCCCGTAAACGGGAACCCTTCTTGACCCTCTTCTGGCTAGGGTCTATATCCCCAAGGGTCCCCTTAATCCTATCCCCCTAACTAGCTATGTCGGAGTTGAACGTTTTGGAATGCAGCTCAGGCAGGCCTAGGAAGGGTTACGCGTAGGTTGTCTTCAGTGTGTTTGGCATGCAGGGGGCCACGTCAGCCCCAAAAAGGCGAACCTTGACTCAATGATTCAAGGCAGGTTCTTACACGGATCTTGTGGCCGTCCGAAGCATTGCAAAACAGACACGCTGGCTCTCTTGGGCAGCCAAGCTTTGCTGAACTTCCTAGGCATGCGATGGTGCGATGTGGCTCGTGAAGCGTTTCTGGGGCTTCCCAGGAGACCATGCGAAGCAGTTTTATTTTTTGTTATTGGATCTGAAGGATTACCAAAGCAATCTAGCCAACAACAAGATTATCACTGAGTCGAAAAGCTCCGCTCCATTTCACAAGAGTCTGCTGTGATCTCACAAGATTGGACGTTGTCAGGACCATTCGTGCCCTATATGCTCACTCTTACGTCGACAGACTCTGGAACATGGGAGCCACGGAGCGCAAACAAATGGGCTTGCAGCTTCGTGCTCAGAACATTTTCAGCTTCAGCATGCACGCGCGAGCCACAGCAAGCCCAACCCAATAGCCATTTGCATATTCTTCTTTTGTGGTGTCTGTGCTTCAGCTATCTTCAGCTTGCTGCTGGTTTGCTGTAGCCACTTTAGCCCGTTGTGAGGTGCGTCGACGGTGACTGGATCGAGGACTTGGCGCATCCAGGAACTTACAGGCACACCATGGCACACCTGCGTCACCCAGAGACCTAGATGGGCGCAGTTGGGGTACAAAGACACTGTGGCCTGCCTGGCCTGCTTCTTTGCCAGACGAATGCCATTATTTTTGTCATCTAAGGGTGTCCTCCCAGAATCGCTGATCGTGGCGCATCGTCAGGCCTGTGCAGTTGGAAATGGAGGCTTTGACGGCTCGGACCCTTTCGTGACCCATCTCCAGAATGCATCACACTGCTCCTGCACAATTCGAGGCTTCTGTTTTCCAGCTGGTGCTGCCACGGCCTGGCGCAGGCTGGGGATAAATGGGTGGTCTTTCCACGTCGCATCAGTCGCTGAAAAAGTACGCTTGGGAGCATTCGCAAAGCTCCAGATTCTCTCAGGTATGGCCTTGCCTGCACATCGCGTGGGGCAGTTCATGTGGCTTGGCAAGCATGGGCCTGACCCAAAACTATACCTTTTGGTTGTCAGGTTATCTCGGAAGTTTTCGTTATTCTTTGCTTATATAAGGTTATCAGACAGTATCCATGCTCTGACGGGTCTTACTTGCTGCGCATCTATCGCACTCACCATGCTACTGCGACCGTAGAGTATGCATGATCAGAAATGAAAGAACACATGAGACAACGCTTACAAGAAAACGAAGCAAAGACCCAATTAGTGCACCCCAACCCTGATGAGGGAAAATACGAAATGAGGGAGGTGACGAGGAGCGAGAACAAGTAGGATACAATTGAAGCAGTCACCGCAACACCTGACACCCACTCCTTACAACCCCCTCTTCATGTATGGTTTGGGGGGTGCCCCCTGATCCTGACGCACCTTCGCTCAGCCAGGGTGGTAGCGTTCGGTTCAGGCTCTTGTGCCGCTTGTAGAAAAGGGGTGATCTGCCTGATTCAGTCAGTTTATCTGACAAACCATGATGCTTTCCCCCATGCAAGCTCTCCAGCTGTCATACTGCACGTCCCAAGGCGCAGCTACCTTGCTTACGATGGTTTGGAGCCTGAAGAGCTGACCCTCGAGGCATTTGTGTAAACGTGTTGGGAAGCGTTGGGAATAGTCCATGACACTTCAACTGAGGCACTTCTTCACGTGTGGTAGTTTAGGAGCGCCAAGGCCATCGCTGCCCCCACTTGGTCCCCATCACACCTTTTACCGCGCTTGGCCTTCTTCAAAAAGGTGTACGGTTGAGGCATGCAAGGCGGGAGGGCTGACGATCAGGCCGACAGACCCACAGTCACAATACATCATCATGCCGGCCTTGCTGCAGTCACAAACACCGATATGTCCGATATGTCGTTTTCTTCCAAAACAGGCGCGCCCACAAGGCCAAAAATATCCCGGCCACAACCCCTCCTGCTTGCGGCTTCTTCTCGTGAAGTTGGGACATTTACGGCGCTCGACTGCCATTTGTTCTTCGGAATGCTGGCCAGGCTCCGAATGCGGACGAGCCCGTCCATCTCACTGGCTGCATGCGACGCGTCATCGTTCGGCCAGAAAAGCTGAGGCAGAGCAATCGCTGTCAATTGTAGAGACAAAGGTGACAAGCGTAATGAGCAAAAAAGAGGTGGTAGCTACATCAGTTTGCTGCCAACGATTGCGAAAGATCATTGAACTGTCGATATGCCCTGCAGTTGGTATCTGGAGCCCAACCTTGGCGTTCCAGACACTGACTGGGCAGACCTGCCCGGGAAGGCTGTGTGGGGACCAAGCATGAACTCAGTGAATCTCCGTGAATCTCAGTGTGCAACTCAAGAGAGGGCGCGCTGCTGTTTTGCAGCATCGCGTATGCTTGTATCGTGTCTTCGTGTCTTCGACATGCCGAGGCTCTGAGGTGGAAACCGTTCCAAGTGCTCATTGAGATTCCTTGAGATTCGTTAGATTCGTTGAGTTGTTGCACAAAGGTTTGTGTTTTTATTTGCTTTAGCAAATCTTTTGCACTGTGAGAGGCCTTCAATAGAACGCGCGTTTTTTTGAATTTCTCAGCTCTCCTCAAGCTGGGCTGCACGCATAGATTCCAACAGTCATGTTGAAGGTCAGCCGTGCAACAAACACCCGAACTCGTGCAAAGCACCTTGATGGGCCACTGGACTGCAAGTGGTTTCTGATAGCGAGGCACTTGGGACCGTGTGTCAGCTAACTGTTCCGCATCATTGCCCATCCTAGAAGTAGCTCCTGAAACGAAAGCTTGGCTGAGGTCAAAGTCGCTCGTGTTGGACTTCCACTTGGGGCCTGGGCAGTATGCAACGATGGCTATGCGGGAGGTTCAGCGCTTGATGCAGAACATCGTTGTAAACAAAGCCACTGCGGCAGTCTACCGGTAGTAGCCATGAAGCTGTTATATGCAGACGGATTTGGTTTGCGTGCGGCAGACATGTACAGACTATAGACCTTCTATGTTTTGCACATGTGTTGAAGTCAAGAGGCCAGGTAGCATCCAGGTTCGCAGCTGCTCTTTTGTTCTGTAGCAAAGGCAGATCGAGGCATGAGCTACGTTTTGGCATGCGAAGCCCAAATTGCTGGTGAGGGGCATGAAGCAAACCGAAACAATGAAGCAGCTCGGAACAAAAGAGCTTTGCCAAAGGCCTGCGAGGCCTGTGAAGGAGCGCGAAAAAGCCATTTTCCGGCACGTACAATGAGTATACTGCTGAAGCATTTTCCATTGGTCTCTTTGGTCACATCTCCTGTGCATCATCCGAGGTGCCAACAAGTGTAGCCTTCTTTGGCTTAGATGTTGCAGTTCGCAGTTTGTAGTCAGTTTGTCATCTTAAGAAAGCAAGAGACATGCAAGAGTTGCAAAATTGGTGTCAACTTCGCGTTTCTGTTGGCTCCCTCCGGAAGAAGCTGTGGATGCAGCAAGCACCAGCAAGCCGACAAACGTGTGGCATGACATGACAACCCGCTGCCAGAGCCAGCAACCCGTTCAACTGTTTGCAATTGTTTGCAGCCTCGAACGCCGAGGTTATGCGGCCACGGCCATCCAAGGCACCACAACATCACGTGTTCTTCAGTGACACCGAGGCACTGGGGAATCACTGCATTGTGGCATTGGCCTTGCTCCGAACTCCTTTCAGCCGGTCCGGGTCTCTGACCGCAGGAGGAGACAAAAAGCCTTCAAAGCTGCAAAGCTGTGGCCGCAAGCGAAGAACAACGAGAGCAAAAGTATCATGCCGTTTGTTACGTGCATGGCTTTGACTGGCGGCGATGTTCACGTTCACCCTCTCATGCCACGTGATCAGCTGCTTTTCATATTTATAAGTTCTGCTGCCATGGGGTATGGGGAATTTTGGGCTTGCAGACTCTTGCAGGGCGCTGGTCTTCAGTAAAACTCTGGCGGCTCATTTCGTGGTGGCAGCGTCCTTTTTTGGAGCTGTTCGTGGGCAGGCCGAGCAGCTCCGCGACTGCCACTTAGGTCACGCGGTAACGAAGCTCAAGCAATGTTTTAGAGGCCATGGTCTTGCATCCAGCGTCGAGACGGGTCGAGACGAGTCGAGACGGGTCGAGACGGGTCGAGACGGGTCGAGACGGGTCGAGACGGGTCGAGACGGGTCGAGACGGGTCGAGACGAGTGAGAGACAGTAGGAGACAGTAGGAGAAAATGAGAGGCAACCTTTTAGAGTAGTGCTGCGAGAATTCCAAATGAACGTCACAAGAATCTCTTGTCTAGGCAAATTCTGAACCCCAGCTACAGTCAAATGTTCGTCGCTGCTCGTGGAACAAAGGGAAAAAGGAGAGACAACAGCCGAGACAGGCATCGCAGCATCCAGGGTCCGCTGACTGTACGAAGGGCGTGGGAGACCACACTCGGGCGTCACAGCATCCAGGGTCTGCTCAGGTTACAAAAGGAGATCAAGGGAGGCAACACTCCCAGACAGGCGTCACAGCAGCCAGCGTTGCAACAACCGGAAGACAAATTAAATCTGCTTGGGGAATTGAATTGCACTTCTCGAATAGACTACACACACAAACACATTTCTTTCAGTGTGTAATGCATTACTGCTGGTGTGCACTGCATTCCTGCTGGTGTGCTCACGTTTCTTCCGTTTGAAACCCTTGCCGCTGTCTAGCGGAAGCTCAAGTGTGAGTTGCGCAACACGAGGGACAGTTTTGGCAAGGCGAAGGCGATGCAAGCTTTAAGGAACGTGTAAGACCAGCAGCTGACGTCCAAACAACTGATGTTGCAAGCTCGCGGAAGCCCTTCCTGCAAAAACAACACCTCCTGCTGGAACTTCATCCCGGGCAATCCATGGTATGATTGTTGCAAACCTTTTTCGTTTGGTAGCACTGCGTACTTGCTGTTTGCTGGAAGTTGTGACCACAAAAACATCATATGGTCGGAGGTCCGCAATAGAGGGTCTGGAACTGTCAGTGCAATTCTCAGTACGTGTTCCGAAAGAAACAGTCGGACAAGTCGGACGTCTTCAGTTTTTCGAGGGTTCGGTTGCCGAACTTACCAAACATATAACCTCTCGGAAAGGTCATTGGTGACTGTGGTCTTACCAACTGGTTCCCCAGCGATGAAGAAGGCCAGAAAAAGACGCGCCTGGCCGAGCTCAAGAATGGACGACGCAGGGTCCAGACTCCAGCCACTCAATCGCATCGAATCCTCAAAGTACTCATTTTGCTGCGGCAATAAGTCTGTTTTGGCTACACTGGTGTTCGTAGGGGCTGTCAAACAGGCTGACTCGCCAATTTTTTCCCTCGTATTGAATCTCAACCCACAGGAGGCCTGGGAAAGCCAAGTCTGAAAGTCAAGAAGAAGAGTCGCAGAATGCATGGAAACTGAGTTCAGGGTGACAAAGGTTAGCGACCGCAAAGCCGGTCTTTCGACGTGCATCGCGCTCCGACGCTATGCTCTTAGCAGCATTCCACTGGCAACAGTTAGCATGCCCT
Organism: Symbiodinium natans; assembly: GCA_905221605.1. Lineage (NCBI taxonomy): Eukaryota > Dinophyceae > Suessiales > Symbiodiniaceae > Symbiodinium > Symbiodinium natans. The sequence goes on from CAJNDS010001527.1 coordinate 8,914, forward strand.
CTGAATTGCCACAAGTCTTTCACAAATCTTTCGAACTGAAATAATCCGTTGACATACCTTGCCAGAGGATGCGTCTGGAGCAGTGTAGGATGTTGAATGATAAGTCACCCCGTCGGCTCACTTCTATGTGCCATAGGGCACACCCGACAAACCCCACACTGTGCACCAAATCTCAAAGTCGGTGAAGAGCGGATGCCGCGGGCAGAAGCGCCATGGATGAGGAGGTGCCACCTCAGAATTAAAGCGTTTCCTTGTGTTTTTGGCATTTGCCTGTGTTGACTTTGTAGCTTGGCAGTAAGTGGAGTCATCACTTGAAAGCTCTGCAAACTGCATAATACATCATCATTCTGATCCCCCCTCGAGCCACTTGGTGAAGCTTTGTGAGATGCCCTCGTAAGCTTCGAGAGGTCAGCTTCGCCCCCGAGGCTGCTGGTGAGGCCGGGTGCCGAGATGCGGATCTTTGAAGATTTTGAGAGCGAAGTTGAGGTTCAAAAGCGGCGCTTAAAGCAGCATCTTAGCACATCTTAACACACTCACAGCTGGTCACGCCTGCAGCGAGGTCTCCGACCACCCGCCTGTGGATTTCAGCTGGGACGGCTATGGGTACGACTTGCTGGTCCTGAGCTCATAACTGGAGTGGAGGAGAGGAGTGCGCTCAACAAAAACCCCTGACCTGAGGCTCTGAGGCTTAGAAGCGGCTTTCATTCCCTTAAAATGCTTTGGCCATTGCTTTTGCACCAACAACTGTGTTCTGAAGCTGTCCTTCAGGAAACATAGCCCTTCTTCATTCCAGAGAGCACGCGTGGTGAATGTACGAACAGAAGGGTTAATGGCGGTGGAAAAGCCCGTTACTTGTTGACGAACAGGGGGCTTTTCATGCACGTAAAAAGGGCTTCTGGTGAGTGAGGATAATTATGCACAACTTGGGTGACTGAAAAGTAAGTTATATGTTCTGGTTGGAATAATGTTATGAATGTAGCATGAAAACCTTAATACCGGCCTATGGAAAGAAACCTGCTTCCCAAAGCTTAGAAGTTAAGGCTTTCACATGTCGCAGATGTACGAGTTCGAGATAGCATACGCTAGAGTCGCTAGAGAATACCGAAGGACGAGCGTAAGAAAGTACCTGTCCTCGTCAATTGGCAAACCATTGGAATGCTATTTTGGCCGAGTGCACAGTCACAAAAATCAGGCAACTGTCGCTGCGGCGGGTGATCGGATGGCGTCGGGGCTCTTGAGCATTCGTGCAGTCTGAGGATGAGCTGTGAGAACTTTCAAAAGCAATGCATCGGCAGCTGCGGCACTGCAATTTGGACTTATGGTTTAGACTTGGCGCGGCTGAACTAAGGCCTTTGGGCAGAGTTCAGGCCAAGCTTGCTGTTGAATTGATCAAGGGGAACATGTCAGCTCCGTTCTGCAGGTTCTATTGGGGAAGCCTAAAGTACCCAACGCCACCAAAAGCCTAAAGGGCCTGCATTGAATATCATTGCACACAGCCAGAAGCCTAAGTTCAGCACCTCCTTTGCTTAATGCAAGGCCATCTTTGACTCCCAGCAAAGAGATCTCAATTCCGCGTGCAGCTCCCAAGCCGATTGTTGGGTTCGGAAGTAATTGGAAGGCTTCTGCACTTGATGTCCACTTTGCAAGCAAGCAGTTTCAGGTTGAGTTTGAGTTCATTGTCGGGAAAATGCAACGCTTGGAGTCGTGAGAGTGTTGCCGCCTCTAGATTGCATGTCGTCGCGGCGTCGCTGAGGTGGGATGACATGCGGGACAAAGTCTGCAACTCGCTGATGCCAAGTAGACCCCAGGTCCGTGCATTGTCGAGCAACTTCCTTGCCTTCAAAAGAAGCTGCTCTGAGATGCTCTGAGATGTTCTTCGTCCTTAAGCCATGTAGCTTTGGCAGGCAAGCGCAGGAATCGCCACGCCGACCAGCTGCCGTTCCTCAGGATTCGCATGGATTCAAGCTTTGACCATTGGCCTGTTGATTCCAATGGCCAAGTGCGGCTGTTAATTCATATTAATTCACTTAACCCCCTGCCTAGAATTGTTACAGAGACAGGGGCCCAACTCCCCCCAGCGCTCAGGTGCCAACAGCGCCTGCTCCAGCCGCACACCAGCGGCCAAGGCTTTGCTTCGCGTTCGGTTCGTTGATTTCGTTGATGTTGGTTGCTCAATGGGTTTGGTCAGACACGTAGAGAGGTTTTTTCGGCAGCAGTATTCCCATTCTGTCAGACGAGGCACCGCCTACTGCCGTGCAGGGCGAACTGGTGGAGGACGGGCAACCAGACGGTCTTATGGCTTATATAAGTGTTAAAGTTATCACAGGACAGTAGACTCGCAACAGGAAAGACGCAATGGATTCTAGTTCCACCGACGACAATGCATTGAACATATGTCACGAATGAATAAAACATGCCTTCATTCCATCAACCTGCGTGGAGCTTTCTGATCTGGAAAACTCGAGCTGCAGGTGCCAGCACTGTTCCCGAATCGGAACCAAAACAGATTCCGGCGCTGCAGGATGCAAGAAATTGCAAGAGAAGGCCGCCGTATCTCCGCCAGCACGCACGAGCAACACTAGCCACTAGCCTGATGCTATGCGCCAGCACGCGCAGAGCTTAGGCAAACGGCAAAGCAGGGAGGACCTTTGCGTGTCGGCATTATACACCAGCATCAAACATGACACATCATGCTGCTGTGCCCGACCACAGCTGCAAAATCATCCAGTTCTCTAAAAACTTCGGCTCCGCATCATTCCACGTCAACATTATTCGGGTTTTCTGTGGCCATAAGAAATGCCGAAAGATCTGAACAAATTGAATCAGAGCCGTCGGGTGGTAGTAGGGGAAAGCGGTCGGGGGCAGCGCGCAGAAGCAGCTTGCAAACTACTTTCCTCACACAAACCCTTCTCTCACGGCTGCGCAGCGCGAGCGATCCTGATCAAGTGCCTGAATGCGAATCAACCGCTTGGAATGCACGCATCGCAACGTGCTCACCTTACAACTGGCAACATTCGGGTCGATCCATGGTCCGTCGCTGGCCCAAGCTGGACAGCTCAGCAGACACATAGCAGCGAAATGCAGCGCATTGCATCATGATGTGCACGGGGGCCTTTCTCATCCTTCACCAACAGAATCATGACTCCGCCGTCCACCTCCAGGCAAGGCTCCTTCAGCTCACACCCTGGGTTTCGCACCCGCGCTAATTCCTCTCTGGCGCACCGTGCACCAGTGTAGAGCTTCAGGTCGGTCAAGCTGCACCTGCCGAGCCGCCAATTTAAGTGGACCAAGCATGATGACCCAATGACGATGTTCTCAACCGTGCTCACCGAGCTTAAGAATCTGTAAGAGGGCACCATGGACGAGCTGATCGAGCCGAGGGCACCAGAGACACTGATGCACCGGCTGACCAGGTCACGACAGGTCCTTGGAGCTTGCGGAGCGGAAGTTCTTGTTTACACCCCTTCTGTCTTGGGCCAAACCTGACTCGGAAAAAAACCTTTGGCTGTATGCACTACGACCAATCAACATACACGACAATAGGCAACGAAAAGCAAAAAGGTGTGGACAAAGAATCCCTGAAAGATAGGTAAGTATAGGGGACAAGGATTTCTTTGAATTAGAATTTTTCAGGTATTTGGATCAGTTTAGAATATATTGAATCAATGCGGCTCAGTATGATAAAGAAAGTAGAAATATCGTAAGTGAGCGAAGAATGAAGCGAACGCCCCAAAATCCAAACAATAGAAGTGCCTTAGAATATTATTCATGTCGTAGATCTTGAAAAGGCCCTTTAATGCAGTGCTATCTTGATCTCCAAGGCAATAAAGGGCCTTTGAAAGGAAGCAAGAATCCCTTTTACTAAGTACCAGCGACAGCAATGACAATGAAAGAAGCGAAGCGTGAATTTCCCGTTCGCCAGTTCCGGTAGTTAAGTTCGTGCCCAGGCGAGACAGCGGCTTGGATCCAGAACGAGTCCTAGGCGAGAATTCAAAAACTCAACTGGGACCCTTGAAAGACAGGATGAGCCACGCATTTCAGTAGCTTCAATGTCTGCTTTGCATTGCAGTTTTCGAAGGTACAGGAATCAAGGGGGAAGGATGGGGAGTGAAGGTTCGAGCATGAGAGCCGAAACTCACGGGAAGCATATACAGGAGTGTCGAAGCCGCCTTGCGACCCAAAATGCAACGCGCACAAATCTGACAACGACCAACGACGACTGTTACAATCCCCAAAACCAATAGAACTTCCATCTTGAGCTTGAAAACCATGAGAATGTCAATTTGGAAGTCGCGTGAGGTCGAACCATGTCGAAACCTAGGCGCGGTTGATTCTGTGCGGCAGACTTCCAAGTGGGTTTAGGGGTTAGGCTAAGGGTTTAGGGGTTGATACAAATTGAAGCTTATTCGCTTGTGTTGCAAACTGACGCTGTCCTCCGTTCCAAACTGGTTGACCTTCCTTGCAGGGTCCGCGATTGCCCAGCCGTCTATCGTCTCGTGATACAATCCCAGCATTGGGCTTCGTGCCCTCTGTCAGACTCTATCAGACTCTTCGAGTCTAACATGCAATCTGGCTCCATGGCCTCAAAAACACGAAGGCTTCATAGTCCAAGTGGCTCTCTCAGCAGAGTTCCCTGGCCCAAAGCGTCACCAGCTGGTACAAAGTTCAGCATCGCCTGCGGGTAGTCAACGGCCAGATGCCGTCGGTCACTCCATCACATTACAGTTACATGTCGAACAGCAGAATCACAATCCAGAGCGCCGTCACGAGCTCTCGCCCCGGATCTCACTGAAGCTACACTGCAGCGGCGTCTCATCCAGGGCCTGCAAAAAGGTGCGGTTCAAGGCCACGTTCGATTGGTTGCGTTTGTGGCAAGCATAAAGCCAATAAAAATCAAAGAAAGTTTTGTGGTGGGTTTTTGTAGATTGTGCCATATTGTGCCATTTTTCAGGCATCTTCGGCATCTCTGTAGGCCTTAGGCTGGTGGCGTGCAGTGGAGCTTGTGGGGACGTAAGTGGACTGACGTCCCTTGGGGCCTCCCATGCCCTGCAGAAGAAGAAGAAGAAGAAGAAGAAGAAGAAGAAGAGGAAGAGAGAGAGAGACTTCGAAAAGCTTGATGATGCAAGGCTGGTCACATGCGTGAACACGCGTGCGTTCCCCAGTTCTTCTTATATTGACTACCATTTGCTTGCAGGTTTTATACAAACATAACATGGGTGGCACTGGCAAGCTGGCGGACTCACTTGTGCAGCTTCGAAGAAGGTTGAGTTGGTTGTTCAAGTCTTCCTGGGCAGCCTGCGCACAGTATTGCAAAGCGCAATGCAGCATACTGGTACTTCTGCTTCAATCTTGAGGTGCTGGCTGTGGTCACGCCTCGGCAGTTCTCTGATGACCCTGGCTGATCGCAATGCGTCGAACCCTGAGAAGCCAGAGCACGGCTCTCGTAACTTTTAGTAACTCTTCGTAACTCTTCGTAACTCTTCGTAACTCTTCGTAACTCTTCGTAACTTTTCGTAACTCTTCGTAAATTGCACATTTTGCGTGCCGTTTGCTCACCATGTCCTCTCGGCCCTGCTGTTTCATGCTGCCAACGCTTAAGGTGGCTGGAAGATGAGAACAAGCGGCTGAGACAGGACATGAGTACAATCTTCTTGAGGCCTCTCATTACGGCAGCTGTCTTCATGGTCAACCATGACGCAAAGATGTCGGCTGTACGAAGTCCAGTCTTCGTGCGTTTTTTTCTCCGCGTGAGCGTTTTGAGGAGTTGGATGACCTGTCAGACAGCATCAGGAAAGCAGAGCAGGCAAGATGAGTTGCGGGTGTCGTCCAAACACATGTGCACATCAAGACAAGTAGTAGATGCGATGCCAAAGAACTTGAACAAATCTGGTGGCTGGCAGCGGAAGCTCTGGCTTGCCAGGCCTTGAACCAGGCGGCGTTCGAGCCCAAGTTTTGCAACAATACCGCATGCAGTGAGCATCACTCCTCGGAGTTCGGCTGTTTTTGCTTCTTCTTCATGTCTAAGCTCCACAGCCCGGGACGTGCTTTCCTTCCTTGCTCCCACTGGAAGTCTTGCAAAAAGCAAAAACACTTTCTGAGCATTTCTGAAACCGGAAAG
>CAJNDS010001528.1:0-15011 GCA_905221605.1 Symbiodinium natans
AAGTCGTGAGAAAAAGAGGGTTCAGCGCGCTGCTGCTGTGTTTTCACATGGTAGCGGAGCGTGTGTAGCACGCTCGTAGAAACTAGAAGCCATGGCTGACCCCGGGCTGTCGACCCCTGTGCCTGAAGACGAAGACGACGAAGCTTTGTTTGGCCCCGGTGGTGCCCAGGACGGGCAACAACCGCCAACACAACCCCCTGGAGCTTCTGCTCCAGCGGGAGGACCCGCCACGGTCGTCGGACTTGACCCTCAACTCCAGCAGATGATGGTCCAGATGATGCAGAGTCAGCAAATGATGATGCAGAATCAGCAACAGACACTTCAAGTTCTGGTGGCAAAGATGGAGGCCGACGAGAGAAGGAGACGTGAGCAGGAAGCATTGTCTGCAGCTGTGAGCAACCCATTTGGGGGTGCTTCAAGTGCAGCAGCTGCTGGAAGTCCTACGGCAAAAGCTTCTTCTCCTCCACTGGCGCCATCACAGAACCTGCATGTTGGAAGTAACCGTGCAGAGAAGTATCTGCCAGCATTGCCGCTCATCGATAATGTTTCGATGGGAAAAGGGCGTGTGAGAGAGCTGGAGGAGTACCATCGGTGGTGCGAGGTGCTTGCTTCCTGGCTGGCGTTGATAGACGACAACTATGTCAATGAGTTGCGCCAGGCAATGACGCATGACCGTGAGATCAAGCAGTCTGACATGGCAGTTCCGGTAGCCTCGCGTTCGGCAAGGTTGTTTTACTACCTGCAACAAAGTCTGCAGAAGTTCGAACGTGGGATGGAACTGGTGAGAAGCACGTCGATGCGTCAAGGACAAGCTGCTTGTGGTTATGAGGTGATGCGTCAAATGCACCAGACCTTCAGCATTGTCTCTCGCATGGAGGCCATTGCTGTGAGAGATGAAGCCCTTCGCCTAACTTCGAAGGCGAGTTCGTACAAGCGACCGCTTGACTGCGTCCGCTTCCTTGAGGACGAGCTTGGGAAGGTAGACCAGAAGCTGCATCGGTTCCCTGAACTGAGGCTTGGAGCATCTGATCGTTCAACCCTTCTTCTTCAATCTGTCAGCCCAGAGTGTAGGCATTACGTTGTCCTGCATGGGAAGTCTGGGAGCTGGGAGGAACTGGTTGAAAGCATCCGGTTGCTACGAGGAGGAACAAACCCGCCAATATGAGTTGGCAGTGCCCCGACAAGAGCTCTGGAAAAGGGAAGAAGAGGGATGAACCGAAAGGTGGAAAGCCTTCTGGTTCCAAGAATCGAGAGAAGAGTCCTAAAGGCAAGGGCAAAGGCAAAGGGAAGACAGACAAAGGAAAGGGTGGAAAGCCCAAGGGGAAGCCCAAGAACAAAGGAAAGCCCAAGGGCCGAGCTGTGGAAGACGAGCAGTCTGACCAGGTGATGGCGATGCGGTCTCATCATCTGAGTGGCTTGGGTCCGGGGACAAGAACTAATGAGCCCAATGAAGCTGAGCCCCCTCGTCTCACCATGACGAACGGAGAGATCGAGAGACTGAACCAGTCATCCTCTAGGAATAGCTCTTTCGCATGGCTCATTGATAGTGGAGCCACCTGCCACGTGTTGTCAGAGAGTGCGTTGGGTTTTTACGAAGTCGTCAAGGAGCATTCGGGACCTCTTCCTGTGCTCATGAGTGCTAGCGATACGCCCATGGAATGTGTCAAGTTGGTTGACATTCGGGTGAAGTTTGGGAAGTTGGGGCCCGTAGTGCTTCAACAGGTCTTGGTTTGCAAGATTGGTTTCAACGTAGTCAGTTCTTGGCAAGCATCCCTTTCGGGATGGAGTACCTGGCTCACCTCAGAGCCTGGAGCAAGCTGCTTGGTGAAGCAGACGGAACGAGGTTCCTCGATGTGGGTGCCTTTGGTTCGTGAAGCCAGGAGCTGGTGGGCGTTGGCTAAGGAGATTGGCCCTACCAAGGCAAAGCCGAAAGGAAGAAGAAGCAAAGGGGACTCACCCAAGCCGGGGTGGAGCCCGAACGACGACGCGATGGAAGTGGATAAGGTGCAGAAGAAGGCACCGCCCAACGTAGGAAGAGCATTGGAGGTGACACCTTTTAAGTTTTTGCTGCGAGCATTTTCAGTGAAGCAACATGTGGGGGAACATGAGCTGCATGAGCATGTTTTTCAGGAGCGTTTGAGTGGATGTGAGCATGCTGCAGTTGCAAAAGTAGGAGTAGACCTGGAAACCCCACCCTCTGCATGTTGTGCTGAAGCTTATGTTCCGCCGCAGCTGTTTTGCTTAAGTCTGCAAGCAACACGTCTTTGGAGAAGCAAACCAGTAGGGACACACGCTGTGGAGACAAGGGTTTTGAGTGCGTAGGGGTAGGGCCTGTGCCGCTCCAGCCTCAGAGTGTTTGCATTAGGAGTAGGAGTGCCTTGCGTGTAGGACGTAGGAGTGACTTGCACCCCAGCGCTTGTGTGCCTGAGTGTTTGTTGGGACAGAGTGAAGAGAGGAAGTGTGCCTTTCGGAGCTTGTGTTGGCCAGGAGTGTTTCTGAAAGCATTGCTGGTGTTGTGTGCTCTAGGAGTGTTTTGCTCAAAGCCTGGAGCCTTTGTAAGGGACCTTGGAAAGGATGGAGCTTCCGGAAGCCTCGCCTCCGCTCTGTCTTGTGAACTCCCAAAGTGGGAGTGTGGCCCAGGTGGAAGCCTTTTCGACGAGCATGATTGCTCGTCTTGCGCACCGTTTCGAGGAGGAAGGTCAGCTGTCTCTTTCGAGGCAGCTTCTCCAAAACATCGACCTTTTTACCTCGACCCCTGGCTCGGTCGAACGGCTGTTGGGGATTCCAGCCTGCCTTGGGGAGTTGGAGACACAGGAGTTGGTGATCAATACAAGCGGCATTCCGGTGAAGCAACCTATGCTCATTGCCGAGCTGCGAGCCATTGCTGCTCCGACGGACCAGTCGGTTTTGACGGACACCCTCGTCGAAGAGCACGACCGTCGTGCAGAGTATGCAAGGTATGGCTATGTTTTCGAGGCAGGGCTAGCAAGCATTCTGCCAAACGAGCTCAAGGTCGAGCGTGTGCCGGCTGCCGACTTGAGAGCGCTTTTGGCGGACGTGCTCGTCCAGAGCAACCGCCGGGTGACTTTGGCTGCTCAACCGCCAACTATAATACCGGATGTTGCACCATCCGCGTCGGGTGGCACGGCACCGCCTCTTCACAAAAGTGCCCCAGCTCCACCTCCTTCGGGGTGGGCTTTGCTCAACCAAGCGCGTGCAAAAGCCGAGGCAATGATTCGATTGCATGCCGACATGAAGAGAGCTGCAACAGCCGAGGTGGCTCCATCATCGTCGACGGGCCCCGCTTTTCCACCAGGGCCTCCGGCTTTCTTGCCGTTCAGCCCTCCTTCCCCGCTTACGCCGTCCGTCTTTTCCTATGCTCCATCTTCGGCACCAGGCACGCCTATGGAAGCAGGCATGCCTCTAACTCCGCCTCCTCTACCTCCTCCATCTTGGGCACCAGGCACGCCTATGGAAGCAAGCCTGCCTATACCTCCGCCTCCTCTACCTCCTCCATCGACACCGCACCCAGATACATTGAGGGAGCTTGCGGGCGAGGTTCCAATGGAGGTCGAGACGCCGATGACGCCCGTGGAGGCATTCGGTGCCCCTGGGACCCCTATGGACGTGAGTTCCGAGGTCCCAATGGAGCCAATGGTCGGTGGCATTGGAAGTCCGGGGAGCGCTTCTCCTTTGACCCCGCCGGCAGAGACGAGTATGGTGGTTCCAAACCCACCTATGGACAATTCGGATGTGGGAGACTCTGGCTCCGAGATGGATTGATATGCTTGGGTATGGGCCCTGAGGGCCTAAAAGCCGGGCATGAGTTGCTCCGATCTTCGCCGCAATGCACAAAATTGGTAGGAGTAGGTCTGAAAGCCCTGCTGTTTGCAGTAGGAGACTGGCTGTGTGCATTAGGAGGTAGGGTAGGAGCGTTTGAGTGCTTGGTAGGTGACTGTGAGTGCAGCCTGCCTGCCGCGAATGGGTCTGCACACTGTCCCTCTGTGCCCAGGTCTTCATGGAAAGGAAGCAGTGCCTTGGCTTTAGGGTTGGTTCTGGGTTTGGTTTTCAGAGGTTGGCTGCGTAGGTGCGTGAAGCTTTTGAGTGTGCGCCGTAGGAGTAGGCTGAAGTTTGTGCGTGTAACTTTGGTAGGACGTGTGCCACGTAGGTCTTGGAGTGTTGTGCGCCGCCTGTTGTTTTTGCGTGGCGTGCTTGCTTGTGAGTTGAAAGCTGAGCCTACGGGCGAGGAAGCAAAAGGGCCAATGATGAAACGTTGGCGTGCCTTGAAGAAGTGGGCCTTGTGTGGGCTTGGGTCCCTGCGGGGGTCCGAGCAAAAGAAGGCCGTGGCACGTTCTGAGGCCCTGCGTATGCTTGCTGGTTTGCCGACCCCGGTTGTTGTGAATTCGGAGTCGGAGGAAGAGTTGATTCCTGATCCGTTGGAAGCTGAACTTGCGAAACCCAGCGGAAGTGAACCCCCTAGGCCCTCCGATGTTCGAAAGAAACCCCGTGTGGAGAATGTTCCCTCAGGTGAACCGGGTGCCCTGAGTTCCCCGGAGGTGGTGAGCGATGCTCTGGATCCTGAGGTTCCGGTCTATTTGACCTCGGAGCGGCTGAAGGCGCACCGAAATAAGGGCCACCAACCTTATCTTAGTTGCTGTGACACATGTCAAAGCGCTAGAGGGAGAGTGCCGGCTCGTAGGAAGCACATGAAACACCACCACGGACCCGGAGAGTTGCAAGTCGACTTTGGATTTTTCGGAAAGAATGTTCGTTTCCTTCTCATGGTTCATGTGGTGTCGGGGTACATACATACCGTGGTCTTAGGACCTGAGGATGAAGTGCCCGCTGTATCGGTTTGCAAAGCCTTTACGGAAATGGGATTGAGTGGATTGGACATTGTTGTCCACGGGGACCAAGAAAATCTCCTCGAGAGTGTTTTCCGCAATGCAGCGAAACACCGGACATTCGGGGGGAGGTCAATGCACTGGGTCCCGTTCGCGATAAACAGACCTCAAGCGAAGGGCATCGTTGAACGCCATGTTTGCCTTGTGAAAGAAGCGTTCTGGTCTGTTTGGCTGGGCTTAGAAGAGCGTGTAGGTGAAAAGTTGCCTCTAGGGAGCCATCTGTTTGTTGAGGCCATGAGGTACTCTGTGAGGATGCATAACTTGTTTCATGTGTCCAAGGAACACAGCACGCCGTTGGAGAGACTGCGTGGGTCGACAGTTCAGCCAGTGAAGAGCTGTGAGTTTGGGGTTGTGGGTTTTGGGAAGCCTCAGAAGGACTACCCAGAGCACCGCGGAAAGCGCTTGGTGAGGGCACTCTATGTAGGACCTCACGGTGCTAATGGATCCGGGATTCGGGTCTTTGTTCCAATAGGTATTGGAAAGCCCCCTCGTTTGGAAATCTTCAGCTCTTTTCGTGCCAAAGATCCAGTGGAGTTTGACAAAGCTGCTTTGCGTGACCTTCGAGGTAATAAGGAAGACCCTGAAAGACCCATCAAGTTCGATGTTCCAATCGATGGTCCGAGTCCGCCGCTTGATTCCCCAAATATCCCTGAAGGAAGTCTTGAGTTTCCTGTTGAACGCACCGAACCACCTGCTCTTGAGGGCCCTGAAGCAATGGAAGAAGAAGGAGAGTTGGATGGGTATTCTCCGGATTTTTCGGACGTGCCTGAAGAAACAGGCATGGAGGTTGAGCCTCCCGGAGGCGTAGGTCTTGAGGACCTCGACGCCCCTATGGATCCAGGAGAAGACGATGCCATGGAAGAGGGCCTGACGTGGCTCTATGAGCATGGCCTTAGGCAACTCTTTGATGGGCCTGACTTGAGAGTAACGACAAAAATCCGTAAGGGAGATAATGTCAAAGAGTGGTTCCGTATGAAGTTTGGTGGAAAGAAGATTTGGGTCCATGTCCCGGACAATGCGGTTTGCGAAGTTTCTGGCAAGGTTTTGCCTCGTAAGCATCTTGAAGAAGGTATGAGACTCGAGCTCTCAGAACTTGATGCTTTTGGTGTAGCTACGATTATAGGAGAAGCTGAGGCCCGTAAACGAGCTACACGGAGAATCCATACGACTAGGTGGGTTCTGACTTCGAAACCGTCGGCCACGAACCCTGAACGAGTTCGTGCTCGTCTTGTTGTGAGAGACTATGCATTTGGATCCAATCCTCTAGCTGATGGGATATATTCCCCCACCACGTCTTTGGAAGCCTTGAGGGGTGTCCTTGCTATTCATGCTGTCAGAGGTGGCACCTTGTTGTCAGCAGATGTGAGCGTTGCCTTCATGCAAGCGCCTGTGCAGGGAGTAGAGTGTATCCGGTTTCCGAATGGGATGTATGATGAGGAGAACAAGCCGCTGTTTGCGCAGCTACACAAAGCCATGAATGGCTTGAGAGTAGGACCACTGAGCTGGTACCTAGAGTTTACAAGCACGCTGCGTAAGCAGTTTGGGTTTGGTGAGACTGCCGACCCTACTGTGCATCACCGGCTTGAGAAGGATGGTGCGCTGACCTTGGTGTTAGTGTATGTTGACGATCTCATCATCTTTTCCCAGAATCCGCCAGTTGCCAAGGATCTGTACGCTAAGCTAGCGAAGATCTATAAAATGAAGCAGACAGGGCTTCTAGAACCTGGCAGGACTGGGCAGCTCGAGTTCTTGGGTCGAGTGATCGCCCGAACCACTGAGCACGGGCCTGTGTTCTTTGGCCTGAAGCCGGGGTACTTGAAGTCGCTTGGAGAAGAGTTTGGCATTAGCGGAAAAGGTGTGAAACCAGTGCTGGGAAACCTCGAGAGGGAGTACCGGAAGAAGGAGGCTGGAACACCTATCAGCACTGAGGCGTATGAACGCTATAGACGTGTGCTTGGTAAGCTGATGTGGGCAAGCCTGACGTTGCCGCATTTGTCCTACCCGGTAGGATTTCTGGGCCGGTATCAGAGTGACCCAGATAGCCAGGCAGAAGCTTGCTTGAGACGCGTGGTTCGCTGGGTGATGGCTTTGCCTGAGTACCTTCAGCGATTTTCGGCAGAAGCGTTGGAGTATCCTTGCTGCGCTTCGGAAACCATGCTCTCTGGCTTTGTGGATGCGTCATGGAACATTTGCTCTGTGTCTGGTGCTATCGTGAAGTGGCATGGCATCATGATCAAAACTTTCTCGCGGAAACAGTCGGTGACCGCGTTGAGTTCGGCGGAGGCCGAATTGGCAGCCCTGACTGAGGCAGCCAAAGAGTCGGTGTACTTGTCTTTGCTCATGGAAACGCTCCTGTATGGAATGCCCAAAGGAGAGACCGGTGAGTTTCCGATTCACCTGGCTTCGGATTCGGAAGCCGCTTTGTCGATTAGCAAAATGACGGGGTTGTTACGCCGTGTTCGGCACCTGGAGCTTCGTCATCGCTATCTTCAAGAGCTAGTCCACCTGGAAAGGCTGATTCTAAGCTTCATCAGTGGAGAACGGAATCCAGCCGATGGACTGACGAAATCTCCTGAGGAGTTGTTGCTTGAGCATTTGCTGGTTGCGTGTGGACTGGAAAGAGTGTGTGAAGAAGACCTTCAGGGTCTTGTAGTTCCTGAACACCTTCGTGAACGAATGGAAGAACTTGAAGAAGTATGTGAAAAGCTTGAGAAAATCCCGACAAACCTGGCGAAGTACGAGCCAGTGGCAAGAGACCTTGCGTTGGGATCTGTTCCTCTGCTTGTGATCGAGGTGTTTTGTTCAACGGACAGTGCGTTGTGCCGAGCGTGTGCTCGTGACCGAGTAGCATATATTGGCATAACTGAGAAAGAAGACTTCTTAAGCAAGAGTACTCAAATGTTTCTAGGAGAGGTCTTGCTGTGTCTGTTGAGTAGGAAACCGCCCCAGATCTATGTCCACATAGCTTCCCCGTGTACCGCTGGATGTAGCTACCGCTTTAAGAACTGGCATCGCCCGAAGTTTCGACATCGGTGGCGAGAGCAGGTCAAGAAGCATGTTGCATCTTGGAAAGCTTTAGGAAGACTTCTGGAGGACCGCTGCAAAGAGATCCTGGTTACCCAGGAATGGCCAAAGAACTGTGGTCTTTGGAAGGAGGAAAGTTATCTGAAAGAAAAGAAGCGCCTTGGTCTGAACTTTGGAAGGGTTGTGGACCGTTGTGCCTTCGACGGGGTCTTTAAGCGGTGGTTCTTTGCTACAAACCGAGAGGAGTGGAGTGAAATCTTCTCTGGAAAGCCCTGTGACAAAAGTCATCAGCATGTTTCACTTGCTAGTGTCGAAGAAACAGGTATCTATCCGACTAAACTGGGTAGAGCTCTTTTGCGTGCTGCGAAAGTCACGTTAGGTCTTGTAGGAACACCTTCTTAGGTCGGCAGTAGGAGTGCTCGCTTTCGGACTTTGCCTGGGATGAGATGTTTAAGCACTGGAAACACCGAGCTGTGAAGAAGTGCGTGGCTCTGAGGCATCACAGTCCAAGCGGGGGTGTGAAAGTTCCTGTCTGGCTCAAGTCTCGGCTCAACCCCGGTGGGGTGCGCAGGTAGTGAGCTGTTCGGTGGCCTGGAGGCTGTACCTAAGGGTGGGCTCCAACAGGACTCAAACCGAAACCACTGTGTTTGCTCGGTAGTTCTGCCAGCCACATTGCTGCCTGTGTACGGCCTCGCCGAGTGCTGAGGGAACTTTCGACCTCGCTGCTGAGGGTGTTGTCGGCCTCGCCTAAGCTGAGGATTGTGGAAAGTCTTCGGCCTCGCTCGGAGGGACAACATAGTTCGGCCTCACCACGGTTGAGGGAAACACCTCCTGGAACTGAGGTGCAAGAAGATAGCAGACCTGTGCGAGCGAAGAGGGTTCCGAGGCCTTAACTTCCTTTGTTGGAACAGGGCCCCGTCTCAACCGCAGAATTCCGCTCGTGGGCTATCGGCGACCAGAGTGGCCGTCCACAGTGCCCTGGACAGTGTGCCACACGCCAAAGAGACTTGCTGCAAGGCAGACGGAGAGCGACGGACCATGCCGGCAATTGCGTGCTGTGTATTTGCATGGTCACACCAGGGGCGTCGTGAAGGGCTTTTCCTGGAACTGTCGCAGTCATATCGTATCCACTTTGTCCGTCGCACCAGGAGAGGCAACATAGCCTGGGGCAGCTGTGGGAATTGGAATGTCCAAAGGAGCCTGAATGCAGCTAACCTCCACCTGCAGCTCCGGGATTTCCGATGCTGTGAGGATGCGAGGCTTTGGAACATCGATTTCTATGTCGATCCCACAAACCCATCCCTGATGATTGATGGCAGCGGACGTGAAATCAGGTACCTGGGTAGGCTGGTGATTATGGTGTATGGCCCTGATGTGTCGAGAAGGATGCTGGCCTTGTCGGAAGATGATGAGGAATGGATGCTCCTTTGAGGTGATGAAACGTCGCCGGCCAGTAACCAGGCAAGTGGAAGTGGATTGAATTGCGAGCACAGCCTCGCCATTAAGGGCCATGTGAGGGCAAACCCGAATGCAGGCTTAGCTTGCCGGAATGAGGGTGATCAACATACCCTCGCAGCACAATGCTTTCAGAACCCGTGAAACCAGCGGAGATGCCATGTGAGGCTATGCAAGGGCAGTTTCGGCCTCGCTATGCTGGAGTAAAGGTTCGGCCTCGCCTCGGCTGAGGGAATGGATGGTTGGGCCTCGCCAAGGCTGAGGGAACAACAGAAGGGTTGCGAAAACGCCTCGCTGATGAAGAAGGTGCATGATGTTCCGGCCTCGCAACAGCTGAGGGAAGAATGATGGAATGGGCAGGCCGGGCACTTATTGGTCTGCCGGAATTGAGTCTTGGAGACTCTGGAAGCACTGCATGCAGCTTGGACGGCTGATGCTACTGGGCGCAAAGCGGTAAAGCAGCTTGAAGCATAGACTCCGCGGTGCCGGCGTGTCGGAGCAATTGATAGGTACAGCCGCAGCCCAGCAGAGCTCAATCAAACAAAGCAACATTCGGCCGCGACTTTGATCTGAGGGAATGTGAGCTATAAAGAGCAAACTCCAGAATATGGATGAGGGACACTGGCCAGGCATGGAGGCCAGCAAAGGGCAGGTACCAGCATTGCACTGGAGAAGCCTCGAGTCCCAATGGCAGTGAACTTTGTGGTGAGGAATACGTCGACTGGTAAGTAAGTGCGAAAAAGCCAGGGCGATTCTGGGGAGAACAGCAAGGCACGGTTAGTAAGTGCGAGAACACCGGAGCTGCTGAGAACCCTGGATTAGCCGGGACGTACTCCGTGGAGGATTCGTTGTCACTGCTTTCAGAAATGCCCACAAGGACCAAGCATGCAGCTAACCCGTGGTCGCAGAGTGGGCCTCACTTCGGTTGAGGGTAATCGACTCCCAAGTGAGAGTATGGAGTTTTGGTGGCAAACAAGAGAGCCAGCCGACTGTCTTTGGAACAATGGCTACGGCTGGATTGGAGAATGTCAAGTCTCACAATGGATAGCGGCCTCGTACATAATATCCTCACAGGCAGGGTGGGTTTGACCTGGTAGTCGGCACCTTGCCCGGCCCCCTGTCAGGCGCCTGTACCGGCCACCTGTTGAAGGTGTGTGGCGTGGGGTCACCGGTGCGTAGCGGCGATTTCGGTCGCTTAGCGTCCTCCAGCCTAAAAAGGGGTATGTTTGGGCAGGTACTTCACCTGTTCCTCCTGCTTGGCTCGTGTTGGAGATGTGTGAATCGAGGGCATGGATCCGTCAAGGTGAGATGACGAGAAAGTGCAGAATTGGGCCTCAATCAATATGGAACGGTCTATGGGGATTGACCACCCCGCTGGTAGAGGGATAGCGGCCTCTGAGAATCGGAGGGCATGGATCACCTCCCGGCAAAAGCCACAGGAAGTATGCCCTGTGCATGCAAGAGGCAGCCACCGTAACCAGAGTCCATGAAGCCTCGGGCCATGACCTGGTTTGAAGACATGTCCGGCCTCACTACGGTTGAGGGGTGTGGATGGAAGCACTCAGGACATGCAATGAGACTCGTAGAACGAGCATCTGGGTCTACAGGAATGACCTCCATTCGGTTGAGGGATAGCGGCCTCCACGAACGAGGGCATGGATCACCTCCCGAATAGACAACACAGAGAATGTGCAAGCATACAGGCAATTTGCCTTGGCCAAAGTCTTCAAGCCAATGGCAACGACTTGGTCAAAACGACATTCCGGCCTCACTTCGGTTGAGGGTAGCGGTACGTCAAAACCGAGGACAAGGAATGAGAGGGGGAACTTACCGGCAGTTTCACCCCACAGTTTTAGTAAGCTTTTGTTTCACTTGAACCCACAGCCCCTTCGGGTGGCTACGCCTCGCAGCGTGCAGACGAAAGTTCCTGTCTGGCTCAAGGTTTCGGCTCAACCCCGGTGGGGTGCTCAGGTAGAGAGCGTCTTTAGTGCCGTTGTGGCTGGCCCTGGGGCTTGTAACTAAGGGTAGGTTCCGTTTTGAGGCCTGGCAAAACTGTGTTTGCTCGTAGGCCGGCTGACCGGCTAAGCTGTCATAGAGCGGCGGCCCGCCAACTGCTGCCGTCGACGAAGGGCGTGAGTGCACAGTTTTCGGCCTCGCTTCGCTAGAGGGAAGCTTTTCGTCCTCGCGTTGCTGAGGGAACCTTGTGGCCTACAGTCTGCTCTGGGTCACAGTGAGAGTTGCAGCCTCGCATTGCTTGAGGGGTGACGCAAGCCTGTTGCTCACCAGAGATTCCTGCTGTCTCTGGGTGAGCAAAACCCACCGACCCTCATTTGGATTGAGGGCTGTGCTGAAGGTGAGTTTGGGTTCCTCGCTCACTTGTGTGGAAAACGAAGGTGAGACCGAAACACGGGGGAAACGGCCAGGCACGCTGCAGACAGTGCAGGCCAACGTCGCACTGCAAGAGGCATCCTTGCAGTGGCGACAGGAGTGTCCCGAACAATTGCGGTGTGCTCGAGCCCAAGCTTGCAGGTTTTCGGGGATCTGCAAGCTGAGCACAACAGGATTTTCTTCGCAGGTAGAATCAGGTAGAAAAGATTTGGCCCAACCCTGGTGGATCTGCCTGGACATAAATAACCAGAGGCATCAGTGTCGTAAAGCTCATTGACTGGTGCTACTGAGAAACCGTTGCCAAGGAACTTGCAGTAGGACTGTGGTGCGGCGCAGTGCAAGTTGAAGAGCAGCTGGTGGTGGCTGCTCCCCGGAAAACCAATAGTCCAAGAAGCCTCCTTCGGCCTCGCTCCGTGCTGAGGGTTTGTAAGGGTTGGTATTGGCCGGAAAGGATTCAGATGGAGGTTACCCGATCTTCGCGCTTTTCCCATCTGAAGGCAACCAATGGTAATCAGCCTGCTGGACATGGCAGGCCTGCTTTTGTTTACATCCACGTCTCCTGCAAGGGCTGGGGTCTGTCCGTGCACACAGACAAGGCGGAACCTTGCAGATGTTTAGGTCCTCGCGGCACGGCCGCTGGAGGTTGTTTGAAGATGTTGGCTCTCACTATCTGGTGAGTGGTTTGTATGGGCACTTGCTGGGGCAAGGCGGCTCTGGCGTCTGAGGATGGTACATGTGCTGGCTGCTGAGTACGGGCCACCGAAAGAGACCTGTGGTAAGACAAGCGATGAAAGGAGCCGAACTCCTAAAGAAAGGACAGGCTAGCTCACGCGGACGCCACGCAGAGTATGTGTTACTATCTTCAGATGTTGGAGCCAAATTGCCAGCCTTGTGACGTGAGATGTGGTGTTTGGATTCGGCCTCAAGCACTGGAAGGCCTACAACAACAAATCCGAATGAAAACTGTGGTCCTAAGACACGCGGTGCAGCTGCTTATACGTGGCACCGCGGGGGTCACAAAGAGATAGAGGGCTTGCCAGCAGGGGAACTCTGTCTAAAGAGAGCCCTGGCTCAGTGAGGAGCTGAGGGCCTGGCTGCGCTGATGCAGCGGAATGGTTGTTCGGCCTCGCCTCCGCTGAGGGAACAACAGTCAATGCTTCTCTGCAGTGTCGGTCCGGGTTAGTAAGAGCGAGAACGCCGGGACCTCGAGCTGCAGTTTTACCATGAAGCAACCGCGTGAGATGCATTATTGGTCAACTGGTGAGTAAGAGCGAGAAAGCCAGGGTGACGCTACTTTGGGGGAGGCTGCAAGGCACGGTTAGTAAGTGCGAGAAAGCCGGAGCTGCGGACGAACCTGGAGTAGCAGTCTTTCATACCTCACGTGTTTCACTTTGCGGCCTCGCATGCGCTGAGGAAATATGCCTCGAACAGAACATCCAGTGCTGAGTGAGGATTGCCAAACTTACGGAGGCTGATGCCACAACAAGTGCCTCAACAGCAATGCATGCGGAGGGCAAAGTTCGGCCTCGCGAGTGCTGAGGGTTGCAGCTGAGAGAGGGCCTAGCTGAGAACGCAACACCTCAAGCGAGGTAATTTTTAGTTTAGTTTCACCTTGACCAACGGCCCCTTCGGGTGGCTACGCCTCGCAGCGTGCAGAAGAAAAATTCACCTGGCTCAAGGTTTCGGCTCAACCCCGGTGGGGTGCTCAGGTAGAGAGCGTCTTTAGTGCCGTTGTGGCTGGCCCTGGGGCTTGTAACTAAGGGTAGGTTCCGTTTTGAGGCCCTGGCGAAACTGTGTTTGCTCGTAGGCCGGCTGACCGGCTAAGCTGTCATAGAGCGGCGGCCCGCCAACTGCTGCCGTCGACGAAGGGCGTGAGTGCACAGTTTTCGGCCTCGCTTCGCTGGAGGGAAGCTTTTCGTCCTCGCGTTGCTGAGGGAACCTTGTGACCTACAGTCTGCTATGGGTCACAGTGAGAGTTGCAGCCTCGCTTTGCTTGAGGGGTGACGCTAGCCTGTTGCTCACCAGAGATTCCTGCTGTCTCTGGGTGAGCAAAACCCACCGACCCTCATTTGGATTGAGGGCTGTGCTGAAGGTGAGTTTGGGTTCCTCGCTCACTTGTGTGGAAAACGAAGGTGAGACCGAACACGGGGGAAAACGGCCAGGCACGCTGCAGACAGTGCAGGCCAACGTCGCACTGCAAGAGGCATCCTTGCAGTGGCGACAGGAGTGTCCCGAACAATTGCGGTGTGCTCGAGCCCAAGCTTGCAGGTTTTGCGGGGATCTGCAAGCTGAGCACAACAGGATTTTCTTCGCAGGTAGAATCAGGTAGAAAAGATTTGGCCCAACCCTGGTGGATCTGCCTGGACATAAATAACCAGAGGCATCAGTGTCGTAAAGCTCATTGACTGGTGCTACTGAGAAACCGTTGCCAAGGAACTTGCAGTAGGACTGTGGTGCGGCGCAGTGCAAGTTGAAGAGCAGCTGGTGGTGGCTGCTCCCCGGAAAACCAATAGCCCAAGAAGCCTCCTTCGGCCTCGCTCCGTGCTGAGGGTTTGTAAGGGTTGGTATTGGCCGGAAAGGATTCAGATGGAGGTTACCCGATCTTCGCGCTTTTCCCATCTGAAGGCAACCAATGGTAATCAGCGTCTCCTGCAAGGGCTGGGGTCTGTCCGTGCACACAGACAAGGCGGAACCTTGCAGATGTTTAGGTCCTCGCGGCACGGCCGCTGGAGGTTGTTTGAAGATGTTGGCTCTCACTATCTGGTGAGTGGTTGTATGGGCACTTGCTGGGGCAAGGCGGCTCTGGCGTCTGAGGATGGTACATGTGCTGGCTGCTGAGTACGGGCCACCGAAAGAGACCTGTGGTAAGACAAGCGATGAAAGGAGCCGAACTCCTAAAGAAAGGACAGGCTAGCTCACGCGGACGCCACGCAGAGTATGTGTTACTATCTTCAGATGTTGGAGCCAATTTGCCAGCCTTGTGACGTGAGATGTGGTGTTTGGATTCGGCCTCAAGCACTGGAAGGCCTACAACAACAAATCCGAATGAAAACTGTGGTCCTAAGACACGCGGTGCAGCTGCTTATACGTGGCACCGCGGGGGTCACACAGAGATAGAGGGCTTGCCAGCAAGGGTACTCTGTCTAAAGAGAGCCTGGCTCAGTGAGGAGCTGAGGGCCTGGCTGCGCTGATGCAGCGGAATGGTTGTTCGGCCTCGCCTCCGCTGAGGGAACAACAGTC
>CAJNDS010001529.1:0-15002 GCA_905221605.1 Symbiodinium natans
TTGGCGTGCGGTGATTGGGTGGCGGGTTTCCTGCACCTGTCCTTTAATAACTTTGTAAATTGCCAAAGGGTGAATCCAGTCCTGATAAAGGGGTTTCCGCAGGGTTTCCATTCATGTTTGTTAAGCTTCTGGAGGGTTTCCCTGGGTTTCCCTACAGTTTCGCGAGGGTTTCCGCGGGGTTTCTGGGGGTTTCCGTGGGTTTCCTTAGATTTCGTGCATGTGTTAAAACCTATTGGATGGTTTTGGTAGGTTCCTCAAGGGTTTCGTGAGGGTTTCCGTGGGATTTCGTGCAGTTTTTGAACTTTCCGGAGGTTTTCCTTGTCTCTAAAGTTTTGTGAGGGTTTCCGCGGATGTCCGTGGGTTTTGTCAAGTTTTGCCTTGGTTTTTTAAAAGCTTTCAGATGGTTTCCCTGGGGTTTTCTAAGGTTTGCGGGGTTTCAGTGGGTTTTGTTAGATTTTGCGTAGGTTTTGAAGCTCTCGGAAGGTTTTTCTAATGTCTTGTGAAGGTTACCGTGGGTTTTCCATGGTTTTTGACAGCTTTGAAGGGGTTTCCGTGGGTTTCTTAGTTCTTAGGGCTGTGTGAGGGTTTCCGCGGGGTTTCTGCGGGTTTTCTTATATAGGTCGCGCGCAGGTCTTTAAAGCTTCCAGTGGAGCTTTGTGAGGGTTCCTGCAAAATCTCCGCGGGGTTTCGATTGGTTTTCTCATGCTTTGCGCGGCTTTGGAAAAAGATGTCAGAAGCTTCAGCGAGGGTTTCCATATTTCCATGAGCTTCCATGGCACCATGGATTTCCTCAGCGTTACTTCAAGCTTTGGAATTTGTCACATGATGCGGTCGGCGCTCGTCCAGATAGGCAAGATGCAAGAGGCGCAGTGTGTCGTGCGGCTTTGCAGCGCTGCCAGGTGAGGTTGTGGAGGTGGATGCTGATGGCGCAGGGAGAATCAGAAGTGACCGCTGGGGCTAACCCAGCTGTATTTTTCCGCAGGAGTAGGTCCGAGTAGGTTTTCCATATGTGCTCCGGGTCTTTGCGCAGGAAATTGTTCCGAGGCCAGATTCTGGGTCCGCTTTTGTGTGCAAAAGTCACGTCCGCTTGTGTGTGGCCTCCCCGGTGCCCGTTTCTATTATGTTGATCACTTCCGCAAGAAAGCTGCCTGTGGGGGGTCGTTGTTCTTAAAAAAAAAATTCTCCATGCTAGGAGCTTGCCTGGGGGTCAGAGTTGCTGTAGCGTCGCAATCTGGGGAGCGCAGGGGCGCGAAAATGCAGATTTAGTATCGACACCAAAATTGGGGCCGCCAGCGGCCCCAATTTTTGGGTGCAGGGTGTCTCAGCCTTTTCATGTATTTACAAACATTAAATAATGTAAGGCTTTGGTGCATTTCCTGGGGCCCCATTTTTTTGGGGCCCGGAGACGGCCCCATTTTTGGGGTCGCAAGTTTGAGCCCTGGGCTCACGCAGCTGGGTCTCGTCAGCGTGCCTGTGCCTGCCCTTGTTCCAGGAACGTTGGGGAGCAGCGTGCAGAACATAAGCTTGGGGATCAGGGGCTTGTCCGAAGCAGCTGCTTGCTTTTGTAATGCTGCAGCAGAAAGGGAGCTGCAACGGTGCCCGTTTCTATTATGTTGATCACTTCCGCAAGAAAGCTGCCTGTGGAGGGTCGTTGTTCTTTAAAAACAAAAAGTCTCCACGCTAGGAGCTTGCCTGTGGGTCAGAGTTGCTGTAGCGTCGCAATCTGGGGAGCCCAGGGGCTCGAAAAATGCAGATTTAGCGACACCAAAATTGGGGCCGCCAGGCGGCCCCAATTTTGGGGTCGCAGTTCCAGCCTTTTCATGTATTTACACATTATAATAAGGGAAGCTGGGTGCATTTCCTGGCCCCATTTTTGGGGCCGCGAGACGGCCCCATTTTTGGGGTCGCAAGTTTGAGCCCTGGGCTCACGCAGCTGGGTCTCGTCAGCGTGCCTGTGCCTGCCCTTGTTCCAGGAACGTTGGGGAGCAGCGTGCAGAACATAAGCTTGGGGATCAGGGGCTTGTCCGAAGCGCTGTTTCTTTTGTAAAATGCCCTGCAGCAGAAAGGGAGCTGCAACTGTGGAGGCCACTTTCATGCGGTTGTCTTTTAGCTTGTGTTTAGCAGCCCTAAATGTTTTTCCTTGTTTACAGGAGATTTCGGAGATTTGCGTTGTTTTGCGTTTGTTTGCTATTTTTGCAATGTACTTTTGCTTTTGTTTGCACGTAGACCTGTTTTGCTGGATTTTGTGCCGGATTGTTTTTTCAAGGTGCCTTGAGATCTGCAAGACTCTCAGAGACTTTTGCTAATTTTTGCGCCTACGGGCCATGTGTCTTCAACAGATTGCATCTGAGCCGCTGCTCGCTGAGCGCTCTCTTGCCTCAAGCAGCTCCTAGGCCACAGCTTGCGTACTTGCGCCATGTCTGCCACGTCGGAGCCTGATTTGTTGGCCGAAAAAAGTGCCCAGACATAGTCCGTAGGGTCCATGTTTGTGCTTCCAAGGTGTCGCAAGCCCTTCGAAACTCGCTCAGCGAAGTACTCAGTGGAGGAGGTTGCCGAGGTCTTCAAGGCCGATTTTTGGCGATGCGAGAGGCTTCACATTCGTTGCGGGGCGCTTTCTGCGCCGCCGCCGTGCCGGCCGGAGGTGTCCAAGCTCATCCGTGCGCTCTTGTGGCCTAGCCTTGTGTATGGTTGTATCACAGCCATGCGCGTGGTCAAAGCTTTTGGGGGGTTCAAGAAAACAAAGAAAAAAAAAAAAAAACCGTCATAAGCCTTCAGTCATGGTCCTTGGGTTGAGTCTGCATGAAACCCTGGGAGCAGGAAGTCAGTCCTTGTTCTAAATTTAGAAGTTTGCTTGGACGGGTGAAGCCAGTCAGACTAACTGTATTCTTTTCTGAAACCCGATTGGTTGCAAGACCCACTGTGTACCTTGACGTTCTGCTGAAGGCGCGAAGTGCTTCGTTAAAAAAAAGAACGGTCAGCGACCCATTGATTTCGATGGCCGTCATGCCCCAAGCTTCGGCGCTCGTTTGACAGAGGAGGTTCCTCGCCAGAATCTGAAGAACACCTCTGCTCCCTTCACCCTTTAGGGGACGACCGGTAGTATAATACTGACATTGGCGTGCGGTGATTGGGTGGCGGGTTTCCTGCACCTGTCCTTTAATAACTTTGTAAATTGCCAAAGGGTGAATCCAGTCCTGATAAAGGGGTTTCCGCAGGGTTTCCGTTCATGTTTGTTCAGCTTCTGGAGGGTTTCCCTGGGTTTCCCTACAGTTTCGCGAGGGTTTCCGCGGGGTTTCTGGGGGTTTCCGTGGGTTTCCTTAGATTTCGTGCATGTGTTAAAACCTATTGGGATGGTTTTGGTAGGTTCCTCAACGGTTTCGTGAGGGTTTCCGTGGGATTTCGTGCAGTTTTTGAACTTTCCGGAGGTTTTCCTTGAGTTTCTCTAAAGTTTTGTGAGGGTCTCCGCGGATGTCCGTGGGTTTTGTCAAGTTTTGCCTTGGTTTTTTAAAACTTTCAGATGGTTTCCCTGGGGTTTTCTAAGGGTTCGGGGTTTCAGGTGGGGTTGTGAATTAGATTTGGCGTAGGTTTTTGAAGCTCTCGGTACAAGGTTTTTCTAAATGTCTTGTGAAGTTTACCGTGGTTTCCCATGGTTTTTTTGACAGCTGAAGGGTTTTTCCGTGGTTTCTAGGGCTGTGTGAGGGGTTTTCTTCCGCCCGGGGTTTCTGTGGGTTTTCTTAATATAGGTCGGGCGCAGGTCTTTAAGCTTCCAGTTGAGCTTTGTGATGGTTCCTGCAAAGCTCCGCGGGGTTCGATTGGTTTTCTCATGCTTTGCGCGGCTTTGGAAAAAGATGTCAGAAGCTTCAGCGAGGGTTTCCATGAGCTTCCATGGCACCATGGATTTCCTCAGCGTTACTTCAAGCTTTGGAATTTGTCACATGATGCGGTCGGCGCTCGTCCAGATAGGCAAGATGCAAGCGGCGCAGTGTGTCGTGCGGCTTTGCAGCGCTGCCAGGTGAGGTTGTGGAGGTGGATACTGATGGCAGGGAGAATCAGAAGTGACGCGGCCAGGCAGCCAGGAGCCGCTGGGGCTAACCCAGCTGTATTTTTCCGCAGGAGTAGGTTTTCCATATGTGCTCCGGGTCTTTGCGCAGGAAATTGTTCCGAGGCCAGATTCTGGGTCCGCTTTTGTGTGCAAAAGTCACGTCCGCTTGTGCGTGGCCTCCCCGGTGCCCGTTTCTATTATGTTGATCACTTCCGCAAGAAAGCTGCCTGTGGAGGGTCGTTGTTCTTTAAAAACAAAAATTCTCCACGCTAGGAGCTTGCCTGTGGGTCAGAGTTGCTGTAGCGTCGCAATCTGGGGAGCCCAGGGGCTCGAAAAATGCAGATTTAGCGACACCAAAATTGGGGCCGCCAGGCGGCCCCAATTTTGGGGTCGCAGTTCCAGCCTTTTCATGTATTTACACATTATAATAAGGGAAGCTGGGTGCATTTCCTGGCCCCATTTTTGGGGTCGCAAGTTTGAGCCCTGGGCTCACGCAGCTGGGTCTCGTCAGCGTGCCTGTGCCTGCCCTTGTTCCAGGAACGTTGGGGAGCAGCGTGCAGAATAAGCTTGGGGATCAGGGGCTTGTCCGAAGCAGCTGCTTGCTTTTGTAATGCTGCAGCAGAAAGGGAGCTGCAACTGTGGAGGCCACTTTCATGCGGTTGTCTTTTAGCTTGTGTTTAGCAGCCCTAAATGTTGTTCCTTGTTTACAGGAGATTTCGGAGATTTGCGTTGAATTGCGTTTGTTTGCTATTTTTGCTATGTACTTTTGCTTTTGTTTGCACGTAGACCTGTTTTGCTGGATTTTGTGCCGGATTGTTTTTTCAAGATGCCTTGAGATCTGCAAGACTCTCAGAGACTTTTGCTAAGTTTTGCGCCTACGGGCCATGTGTCTTCAACAGATTGCATCTGAGCCGCTGCTCGCTGAGCGCTCTCTTGCCTCAAGCAGCTCCTAGGCCACAGCTAGCGTACTTGCGCCATGTCTGCCCCGTCGGAGCCTGATTTGTTGGCCGAAAAAAGTGCCCAGACATAGTCCGTAGGGTCCATGTTTGTGCTTCCAAGGTGTCGCAAGCCCTTCGCAACTCGCTCAGCGAAGTACTCAGTGGAGGAGGTTGCCGAGGTCTTCAAGGCCGTTTTTTGGCGATGCGAGAGGCTTCACATTCGTTGCGGGGCGCTTGCGCGGCCGGCCGGTGCGCGGCCGGAGGTGTCCAAGCTCATCCGTGCGCTGCTTGGTGGCCTAGCTGTGTATGGTTGTAGCAACAGCCATGCGCGGGGTCAAAGCTTTGGGTGCAAGAAACCAGTCATGCCTTCAGTCAGGTCCTTGGGTTGAGTCTGACATGAACCCTGAGGCAGGAAGTCAGTCTTGTTCTATAGCAAGTTGTGACGTGGACGGTGAAGCCAGGCAGACGTAGACTGTATTCCTTTTTCTGAACCCGATTGGTGAAAGACCAATGTGTACCTTGACGTTCTGCCTGAAGGCGCGAAGTGCTTCTTAGACGGTCAGCGACAATTGATTCGTATGGCAGGCATGCCCCAGCTTCGGCGCTCCGGTTGACACAGGTCCTCGCCAGAAGCAGAAGAACACCTCTTGCGTCCTTCACCCTTTAGGGGACGACCGGTAGTATAATACTGACATTGGCGTGCGGTGATTGGGTGGCGGGTTTCCTGCACCTGTCCTTTAATAACTTTGTAAATTGCCAAAGGGTGAATCCAGTCCTGATAAAGGGGTTTCCGCAGGGTTTCCGTTCATGTTTGTTAAGCTTCTGGAGGGTTTCCCTGGGTTTCCCTACAGTTTCGCGAGGGTTTCCGCGGGGTTTCTGGGGGTTTCCGTGGGTTTCCTTAGATTTCGTGCATGTGTTAAAACCTATTGGGATGGTTTTGGTAGGTTCCTCAAGGGTTTCGTGAGGGTTTCCGTGGGATTTCGTGCAGTTTTTGAACTTTCCGGAGGTTTTCTTTGAGTTTCTCTAAAGTTTTGTGAGGGTCTCCGCGGATGTCCGTGGGTTTTGTCAAGTTTTGCCTTGGTTTTTTAAAACTTTCAGATGGTTTCCCTGGGGTTTTCTAAGGTTTGCGGGGTTTCAGTGGGTTTTGTTAGATTTTGCGTAGGTTTTTGAAGCTCTCGGAAGGTTTTTCTAATGTCTTGTGAAGGTTACCGTGGGTTTTCCATGGTTTTTGACAGCTTTGAAGGGGTTTCCGTGGGTTTCTTAGGGCTGTGTGAGGGTTTCCGCGGGGTTTCTGTGGGTTTTCTTATATAGGTCGTGCGCAGGTCTTTAAAGCTTCCAGTGGAGCTTTGTGAGGGTTCCTGCAAAATCTCCGCGGGGTTTCGATTGGTTTTCTCATGCTTTGCGCGGCTTTGGAAAAAGATGTCAGAAGCTTCAGCGAGGGTTTCCATATTTCCATGAGCTTCCATGGCACCATGGATTTCCTCAGCGTTACTTCAAGCTTTGGAATTTGTCACATGATGCGGTCGGCGCTCGTCCAGATAGGCAAGATGCAAGAGGCGCAGTGTGTCGTGCGGCTTTGCAGCGCTGCCAGGTGAGGTTGCGGAGGTGGATGCTGATGGCGCAGGGAGAATCAGAAGTGACCGCTGGGGCTAACCCAGCTGTATTTTTCCGCAGGAGTAGGTCCGAGTAGGTTTTCCATATGTGCTCCGGGTCTTTGCGCAGGAAATTGTTCCGAGGCCAGATTCTGGGTCCACTTTTGTGTGCAAAAGTCACGTCCGCTTGTGTGTGGCCTCCCCGGTGCCCGTTTCTATTATGTTGATCACTTCCGCAAGAAAGCTGCCTGTGGAGGGTCGTTGTTCTTTAAAAACAAAAATTCTCCACGCTAGGAGCTTGCCTGTGGGTCAGAGTTGCTGTAGCGTCGCAATCTGGGGAGCCCAGGGGCTCGAAAAATGCAGATTTAGCGACGCCAAAATTGGGGCCGCCAGGCGGCCCCAATTTTGGGGTCGCAGTTCCAGCCTTTTCATGTATTTACACATTATAATAAGGGAAGCTGGGTGCATTTCCTGGCCCCATTTTTGGGGCCGCGAGACGGCCCCATTTTTGGGGTCGCAAGTTTGAGCCCTGGGCTCACGCAGCTGGGTCTCGTCAGCGTGCCTGTGCCTGCCCTTGTTCCAGGAACGTTGGGGAGCAGCGTGCAGAACATAAGCTTGGGGATCAGGGGCTTGTCCGAAGCAGCTGCTTGCTTTTGTAATGCTGCAGCAGAAAGGGAGCTGCAACTGTGGAGGCCACTTTCATGCGGTTGTCTTTTAGCTTGTGTTTAGCAGCCCTAAATGTTGTTCCTTGTTTACAGGAGATTTCGGAGATTTGCGTTGTTTTGCGTTTGTTTGCTATTTTTGCAATGTACTTTTGCTTTTGTTTGCACGTAGACCTGTTTTGCTGGATTTTGTGCCGGATTGTTTTTTCAAGATGCCTTGAGATCTGCAAGACTCTCAGAGACTTTTGCTAATTTTTGCGCCTACGGGCCATGTGTCTTCAACAGATTGCATCTGAGCCGCTGCTCGCTGAGCGCTCTCTTGCCTCAAGCAGCTCCTAGGCCACAGCTAGCGTACTTGCGCCATGTCTGCCACGTCGGAGCCTGATTTGTTGGCCGAAAAAAGTGCCCAGACATAGTCCGTAGGGTCCATGTTTGTGCTTCCAAGGTGTCGCAAGCCCTTCGCAACTCGCTCAGCGAAGTACTCAGTGGAGGAGGTTGCCGAGGTCTTCAAGGCCGATTTTTGGCGATGCGAGAGGCTTCACATTCGTTGCGGGGCGCAGGCGCGGCCGGCCGGTGCGCGGCCGGAGGTGTCCAAGCTCATCCGTGCGCTGCTTGGTGGCCTAGCTGCAGTGTATGGTTGTAGCAACAGCCATGCGCGGGGTCAAAGCTTTGGGTGCAAGAAACCAGTCATGCCTTCAGTCAGGTCCTTGGGTTGAGTCTGACATGAACCCTGAGGCAGGAAGTCAGTCTTGTTCTATAGCAAGTTGTGACGTGGACGGTGAAGCCAGGCAGACGTAGACTGTATTCCTTTTTCTGAACCCGATTGGTGAAAGACCAATGTGTACCTTGACGTTCTGCCTGAAGGCGCGAAGTGCTTCTTAGACGGTCAGCGACCATTGATTCGTATGGCAGGCATGCGCTCCGGTTGACAGAGGTCCTCGCCAGAAGCAGAAGAACATCTCTTGCGTCCTTCACCCTTTAGGGGACGACCGGTAGTATAATACTGACATTGGCGTGCGGTGATTGGGTGGCGGGTTTCCTGCACCTGTCCTTTAATAACTTTGTAAACTCCAAAGGGTGAATCCAGTCCTGATAAAGGGGTTTCCGCAGGGTTTCCGTTCATGTTTGTTAAGCTTCTGGAGGGTTTCCCTGGGTTTCCCTACAGTTTCGCGAGGGTTTCCGCGGGGTTTCTGGGGGTTTCCGTGGGTTTCCTTAGATTTCGTGCATGTGTTAAAACCTATTGGATGGTTTTGGTAGGTTCCTCAAGGGTTTCGTGAGGGTTTCCGTGGGATTTCGTGCAGTTTTTGAACTTTCCGGAGGTTTTCCTTGAGTTTCTCTAAAGTTTTGTGAGGGTTTCCGCGGATGTCCGTGGGTTTTGTCAAGTTTTGCCTTGGTTTTTTAAAAGCTTTCAGATGGTTTCCCTGGGGTTTTCTAAGGTTTGCGGGGTTTCAGTGGGTTTTGTTAGATTTTGCGTAGGTTTTTGAAGCTCTCGGAAGGTTTTTCTAATGTCTTGTGAAGGTTACCGTGGGTTTTCCATGGTTTTTGACAGCTTTGAAGGGGTTTCCGTGGGTTTCTTAGGGCTGTGTGAGGGTTTCCGCGGGGTTTCTGTGGGTTTTCTTATATAGGTCGTGCGCAGGTCTTTAAAGCTTCCAGTGGAGCTTTGTGAGGGTTCCTGCAAAATCTCCGCGGGGTTTCGATTGGTTTTCTCATGCTTTGCGGCTTTGGAAAAAGATGTCAGAAGCTTCAGCGAGGGTTTCCATGAGCTTCCATGGCACCATGGATTTCCTCAGTTACTTCAAGCTTTGGAATTTGTCACATGATGCGGTCGGCGCTCGTCCAGATAGGCAAGATGCAAGCGGCGCAGTGTGTCGTGCGGCTTTGCAGCGCTGCCAGGTGAGGTTGTGGAGGTGGATGCTGATGGCACAGGGAGAATCAGAAGTGACCGCTGGGGCTAACCCAGCTGTATTTTTCCGCAGGAGTAGGTTTTCCATATGTGCTCCAGGTCTTTGCGCAGGAAATTGTTCCGAGGCCAGATTCTGGGTCCGCTTTTGTGTGCAAAAGTCACGTCCGCTTGTGCGTGGCCTCCCCGGTGCCCGTTTCTATGATGTTGATCACTTCCGCAAGAAAGCTGCCTGTGGAGGGTCGTTGTTCTTTAAAAAAAATTCTCCACGCTAGGAGCTTGCCTGTGGGTCAGAGTTGCTGTAGCGTCGCAATCTGGGGAGCGCAGGGGCTCGAAAAATGCAGATTTAGCGACACCAAAATTGGGGCCGCCAGGCGGCCCCAATTTTGGGGTCGCAGTTCCAGCCTTTTCATGTATTTACACATTATAATAAGGGAAGCTGGGTGCATTTCGTGGCCCCATTTTTGGGGCCGCGAGACGGCCCCATTTTTGGGGTCGCAAGTTTGAGCCCTGGGCTCACGCAGCTGGGTCTCGTCAGCGTGCCTGCGCCTGCCCTTGTTCCAGGAACCTTGGGGAGCAGCGTGCAGAACATAAGCTTGGGGATCAGGGGCTTGTCCGAAGCAGCTGCTTGCTTTTGTAATGCTGCAGCAGAAAGGGAGCTGCAACTGTGGAGGCCACTTTCATGCGGTTGTCTTTTAGCTTGTGTTTAGCAGCCCTAAATGTTGTTCCTTGTTTACAGGAGATTTCGGAGATTTGCGTTGAATTGCGTTTGTTTGCTATTTTTGCAATGTACTTTTGCTTTTGTTTGCACGTAGACCTGTTTTGCTGGATTTTGTGCCGGATTGTTTTTTCAAGATGCCTTGAGATCTGCAAGACTCTCAGAGACTTTTGCTAAGTTTTGCGCCTACGGGCCATGTGTCTTCAACAGATTGCATCTGAGCCGCTGCTCGCTGAGCGCTCTCTTGCCTCAAGCAGCTCCTAGGCCACAGCTAGCGTACTTGCGCCATGTCTGCCCCGTCGGAGCCTGATTTGTTGGCCGAAAAAAGTGCCCAGACATAGTCCGTAGGGTCCATGTTTGTGCTTCCAAGGTGTCGCAAGCCCTTCGCAACTCGCTCAGCGAAGTACTCAGTGGAGGAGGTTGCCGAGGTCTTCAAGGCCGTTTTTTGGCGATGCGAGAGGCTTCACATTCGTTGCGGGGCGCTTGCGCGGCCGGCCGGTGCGCGGCCGGAGGTGTCCAAGCTCATCCGTGCGCTGCTTGGTGGCCTAGCTGTGTATGGTTGTAGCAACAGCCATGCGCGGGGTCAAAGCTTTGGGTGCAAGAAACCAGTCATGCCTTCAGTCAGGTCCTTGGGTTGAGTCTGACATGAACCCTGAGGCAGGAAGTCAGTCTTGTTCTATAGCAAGTTGTGACGTGGACGGTGAAGCCAGGCAGACGTAGACTGTATTCCTTTTTCTGAACCCGATTGGTGAAAGACCAATGTGTACCTTGACGTTCTGCCTGAAGGCGCGAAGTGCTTCTTAGACGGTCAGCGACAATTGATTCGTATGGCAGGCATGCCCCAGCTTCGGCGCTCCGGTTGACACAGGTCCTCGCCAGAAGCAGAAGAACACCTCTTGCGTCCTTCACCCTTTAGGGGACGACCGGTAGTATAATACTGACATTGGCGTGCGGTGATTGGGTGGCGGGTTTCCTGCACCTGTCCTTTAATAACTTTGTAAATTGCCAAAGGGTGAATCCAGTCCTGATAAAGGGGTTTCCGCAGGGTTTCCGTTCATGTTTGTTAAGCTTCTGGAGGGTTTCCCTGGGTTTCCCTACAGTTTCGCGAGGGTTTCCGCGGGGTTTCTGGGGGTTTCCGTGGGTTTCCTTAGATTTCGTGCATGTGTTAAAACCTATTGGGATGGTTTTGGTAGGTTCCTCAAGGGTTTCGTGAGGGTTTCCGTGGGATTTCGTGCAGTTTTTGAACTTTCCGGAGGTTTTCTTTGAGTTTCTCTAAAGTTTTGTGAGGGTCTCCGCGGATGTCCGTGGGTTTTGTCAAGTTTTGCCTTGGTTTTTTAAAACTTTCAGATGGTTTCCCTGGGGTTTTCTAAGGTTTGCGGGGTTTCAGTGGGTTTTGTTAGATTTTGCGTAGGTTTTTGAAGCTCTCGGAAGGTTTTTCTAATGTCTTGTGAAGGTTACCGTGGGTTTTCCATGGTTTTTGACAGCTTTGAAGGGGTTTCCGTGGGTTTCTTAGGGCTGTGTGAGGGTTTCCGCGGGGTTTCTGTGGGTTTTCTTATATAGGTCGTGCGCAGGTCTTTAAAGCTTCCAGTGGAGCTTTGTGAGGGTTCCTGCAAAATCTCCGCGGGGTTTCGATTGGTTTTCTCATGCTTTGCGCGGCTTTGGAAAAAGATGTCAGAAGCTTCAGCGAGGGTTTCCATATTTCCATGAGCTTCCATGGCACCATGGATTTCCTCAGCGTTACTTCAAGCTTTGGAATTTGTCACATGATGCGGTCGGCGCTCGTCCAGATAGGCAAGATGCAAGAGGCGCAGTGTGTCGTGCGGCTTTGCAGCGCTGCCAGGTGAGGTTGCGGAGGTGGATGCTGATGGCGCAGGGAGAATCAGAAGTGACCGCTGGGGCTAACCCAGCTGTATTTTTCCGCAGGAGTAGGTCCGAGTAGGTTTTCCATATGTGCTCCGGGTCTTTGCGCAGGAAATTGTTCCGAGGCCAGATTCTGGGTCCACTTTTGTGTGCAAAAGTCACGTCCGCTTGTGTGTGGCCTCCCCGGTGCCCGTTTCTATTATGTTGATCACTTCCGCAAGAAAGCTGCCTGTGGAGGGTCGTTGTTCTTTAAAAACAAAAATTCTCCACGCTAGGAGCTTGCCTGTGGGTCAGAGTTGCTGTAGCGTCGCAATCTGGGGAGCCCAGGGGCTCGAAAAATGCAGATTTAGCGACGCCAAAATTGGGGCCGCCAGGCGGCCCCAATTTTGGGGTCGCAGTTCCAGCCTTTTCATGTATTTACACATTATAATAAGGGAAGCTGGGTGCATTTCCTGGCCCCATTTTTGGGGCCGCGAGACGGCCCCATTTTTGGGGTCGCAAGTTTGAGCCCTGGGCTCACGCAGCTGGGTCTCGTCAGCGTGCCTGTGCCTGCCCTTGTTCCAGGAACGTTGGGGAGCAGCGTGCAGAACATAAGCTTGGGGATCAGGGGCTTGTCCGAAGCAGCTGCTTGCTTTTGTAATGCTGCAGCAGAAAGGGAGCTGCAACTGTGGAGGCCACTTTCATGCGGTTGTCTTTTAGCTTGTGTTTAGCAGCCCTAAATGTTGTTCCTTGTTTACAGGAGATTTCGGAGATTTGCGTTGTTTTGCGTTTGTTTGCTATTTTTGCAATGTACTTTTGCTTTTGTTTGCACGTAGACCTGTTTTGCTGGATTTTGTGCCGGATTGTTTTTTCAAGATGCCTTGAGATCTGCAAGACTCTCAGAGACTTTTGCTAATTTTTGCGCCTACGGGCCATGTGTCTTCAACAGATTGCATCTGAGCCGCTGCTCGCTGAGCGCTCTTGCCTCAAGCAGCTCCTAGGCCACAGCTAGCGTACTTGCGCCATGTCTGCCACGTCGGAGCCTGATTTGTTGGCCGAAAAAAGTGCCCAGACATAGTCCGTAGGGTCCATGTTTGTGCTTCCAAGGTGTCGCAAGCCCTTCGCAACTCGCTCAGCGAAGTACTCAGTGGAGGAGGTTGCCGAGGTCTTCAAGGCCGATTTTTGGCGATGCGAGAGGCTTCACATTCGTTGCGGGGCGCAGGCGCGGCCGGCCGGTGCGCGGCCGGAGGTGTCCAAGCTCATCCGTGCGCTGCTTGGTGGCCTAGCTGCAGTGTATGGTTGTAGCAACAGCCATGCGCGGGGTCAAAGCTTTGGGTGCAAGAAACCAGTCATGCCTTCAGTCAGGTCCTTGGGTTGAGTCTGACATGAACCCTGAGGCAGGAAGTCAGTCTTGTTCTATAGCAAGTTGTGACGTGGACGGTGAAGCCAGGCAGACGTAGACTGTATTCCTTTTTCTGAACCCGATTGGTGAAAGACCAATGTGTACCTTGACGTTCTGCCTGAAGGCGCGAAGTGCTTCTTAGACGGTCAGCGACCATTGATTCGTATGGCAGGCATGCGCTCCGGTTGACAGAGGTCCTCGCCAGAAGCAGAAGAACATCTCTTGCGTCCTTCACCCTTTAGGGGACGACCGGTAGTATAATACTGACATTGGCGTGCGGTGATTGGGTGGCGGGTTTCCTGCACCTGTCCTTTAATAACTTTGTAAATTGCCAAAGGGTGAATCCAGTCCTGATAAAGGGGTTTCCGCAGGGTTTCCGTTCATGTTTGTTAAGCTTCTGGAGGGTTTCCCTGGGTTTCCCTACAGTTTCGCGAGGGTTTCCGCGGGGTTTCTGGGGGTTTCCGTGGGTTTCCTTAGATTTCGTGCATGTGTTAAAACCTATTGGATGGTTTTGGTAGGTTCCTCAAGGGTTTCGTGAGGGTTTCCGTGGGATTTCGTGCAGTTTTTGAACTTTCCGGAGGTTTTCCTTGAATTTCTCTAAAGTTTTGTGAGGGTTTCCGCGGATGTCCGTGGGTTTTGTCAAGTTTTGCCTTGGTTTTTTAAAAGCTTTCAGATGGTTTCCCTGGGGTTTTCTAAGGTTTGCGGGGTTTCAGTGGGTTTTGTTAGATTTTGCGTAGGTTTTTGAAGCTCTCGGAAGGTTTTTCTAATGTCTTGTGAAGGTTACCGTGGGTTTTCCATGGTTTTTGACAGCTTTGAAGGGGTTTCCGTGGGTTTCTTAGGGCTGTGTGAGGGTTTCCGCGGGGTTTCTGTGGGTTTTCTTATATAGGTCGTGCGCAGGTCTTTAAAGCTTCCAGTGGAGCTTTGTGAGGGTTCCTGCAAAATCTCCGCGGGGTTTCGATTGGTTTTCTCATGCTTTGCGGCTTTGGAAAAAGATGTCAGAAGCTTCAGCGAGGGTTTCCATGAGCTTCCATGGCACCATGGATTTCCTCAGCGTTACTTCAAGCTTTGGAATTTGTCACATGATGCGGTCGGCGCTCGTCCAGATAGGCAAGATGCAAGCGGCGCAGTGTGTCGTGCGGCTTTGCAGCGCTGCCAGGTGAGGTTGTGGAGGTGGATGCTGATGGCACAGGGAGAATCAGAAGTGACCGCTGGGGCTAACCCAGCTGTATTTTTCCGCAGGAGTAGGTCCGAGTAGGTTTTCCATATGTGCTCCGGGTCTTTGCGCAGGAAATTGTTCCGAGGCCAGATTCTGGGTCCGCTTTTGTGTGCAAAAGTCACGTCCGCTTGTGCGTGGCCTCCCCGGTGCCCGTTTCTATGATGTTGATCACTTCCGCAAGAAAGCTGCCTGTGGAGGGTCGTTGTTCTTTAAAAAAAATTCTCCACGCTAGGAGCTTGCCTGTGGGTCAGAGTTGCTGTAGCGTCGCAATCTGGGGAGCGCAGGGGCTCGAAGAATGCAGATTTAGCGACACCAAAATTGGGGCCGCCAGGCGGCCCCAATTTTGGGGTCGCAGTTCCAGCCTTTTCATGTATTTACACATTATAATAAGGGAAGCTGGGTGCATTTCGTGGCCCCATTTTTGGGGCCGCGAGATGGCCCCATTTTTGGGGTCGCAAGTTTGAGCCCTGGGCTCACGCAGCTGGGTCTCGTCAGCGTGCCTGCGCCTGCCCTTGTTCCAGGAACCTTTGGGAGCAGCGTGCAGAACATAAGCTTGGGGATCAGGGGCTTGTCCGAAGCAGCTGCTTGCTTTTGTAATGCTGCAGCAGAAAGGGAGCTGCAACTGTGGAGGCCACTTTCATACGGTTGTCTTTTAGCTTGTGTTTAGCAGCCCTAAATGTTGTTCCTTGTTTA
>CAJNDS010001530.1:0-14983 GCA_905221605.1 Symbiodinium natans
TGTTGTTACCTTATGAACACCCCTATCTCTCGGGGTATTAAGTGAAGAGAGCTCATTTTAATAGTATTGTAAGGCGTGAACAGAGTGAACAACGCACGAATACTATTAAAAGGAGAGAACGAAGTGCGTGAATATAATAATAGGGTGAGAACGAAGTACACCTTTCTAAACTTTAGAATATTGGAAATTCATAAATTTTATAATCTACAACTTTTTTATTGGCATTTTCTTGAAATCTTATGGTTATTTATCTTTCTAGTCTTTTATCTCTCACTTCGTTCCGTTCATTCGCTCGCAAGATTCATGCGCTTACTTCGTGCACTTATAATCTTGTTCCCTCTTTCTCTTCACTTTTAATATAATGTTTACCGGGGGCATAATATAGTACGTTTAAAGAGGCCCCCGGGCAATATTAATACTATAATACTAATGGTGTAGTTCTCACGCACTCTTTTTATTGGATTACAAATGAACGCAGTGAGTGCGTGAATACAATAATAAAGAGTGAGAACGAAACCACTCTCTGAACCAGCTATTTAATGAGTGAAGTGAACAAAGTGAATTGGTAAGGAATTTATGACGCACGCAGTTCACGCTTTCACTTCACGCCCCACTTCGTTCATACATGCGTTCACTTCATTTGTAATTAAATTCACGCATGAAGTGCACGCATTCTATTCACTTCGTTCTTACTTCTATCACTACACTCAGCATATTATCCCGGGGGCGCATTATTAGTATTATTATTGCCCCCGTACTACGTTCGCATAATTCATGCGCTTCATGCGTTCCCTTATAAGCGCATTCATTATGTTCTCTTCGTAGTACTAATAAGGGACGCAGGAAAGGACGCTTTCTAAGGACCGGCCCAGCGAAGAGAACTCAATTTTTGTATTATAAGGGCGTACATTTCGCGAGCCAAAAGTAAAATAGTAAAACGGCTCGCATTTCGTACGCACATTATATTTTCTCTTCTTACTTCGTTCGTAATTTAATCATAAAATCGCGCATTCACTTCGTTTCTTTGCATTTTATATTAAATTATTCACTTCGTAGTTATATCACTTGGTAAATCTACTGGTGATGGTACTACTGCCCGGGCAATAGGATAATAGTACGAAGTGAATACAATGAAGTGAATTATAAGTGAAGCGCATGAATTCACTGAATGTATGAACGTAACAAAGAACGTAGTGCGTGCTCTCTGTTCTTGTCTTCTTACCGCACGCTATAATATAATAATGTACGCAAAAAGCCCCTTAAAAATACTAAATTACAAACTTGTGCGTGAATTTAGTATATTTAATGTGGGCGTTTTGCACGGGCTAGTAAATTTAATAATAAAATCGCGCGTTCTTTCACGCCTTGCATTTTATTTATTAAATTAGCCCGTTAATAATATTATATTGTATGTGCTGCAAAAGACCCACTAAAACTACTGTATTTCGCTGGGTCTTTTAGCGAGCACCAGGACACAGCTTATGATTGAGGATTTTTCCAGTAGAAATCTCTTGTTTACTTCGTTATTCTATTTCATTGTCATTCATGCTTCGTTCACACGTTCACTCATTATAATGCCAATTAAATAGAATGAACGCCCGTGAACAATAGGATGAAGATAATAATACGGGCGTGAGGAAATTAAATGAACTAGGAAATGTACTAAAGGGGCAATTTCTGGGTCATGAAGGTGTGTTTCGTTCATACATTCAGTAAATTCGCGCATTCGTTTCACTTCTTTGCAATTCACTTCATGTATTCTCTACAGGATTAGTACTAAGAGCTGAGGTTGGGATGGACGGGAGATTCAGAGAGCGATTAATACTGCGTCCTAAAGGTCCATCCACGGGCAACAGATGACAGGGACGTACGCATTATATTATTATAACCGTGAAGAGAACGAAGTGAGCGCAATATAATTCTCTTCTTTCGCTCACTAGTTCGCTTCGTGCGGGCACATAATAATATTGTAGTTCGCCCGCGTCTTCACTTCGTTCTCACATTATTAATACTGCGTGCTTCTTTCGCTCACTAAAATCGTTCATACATTTCATGCGCTCACTAGTTCACTTATAATTGCATTAAAGAAGCTCTCTTCACTGTTTCGTTCGTTCATTCACTAATTTCACGCACTCATTCACTTCATTCATTCGTTTGTAAATTAGTTCACTACACTCTCTCCACCTTTAATATGCTAAGTTATCCCGGGCGTATATAAAGAGAGTACAAAGAGCGCCCGGACAATATATTTAATAGGGGTTTTACTGCGTTCATACTATTCCGCACAGCATTCACGCTTTCATTGTAATGCTTGCGAAATAGTATTCTCTTCGTCTTATATTACCGGGCGAACTTAAAATATAATTAATTAGACGCCCGGGGAAAAGAGCAAATTTTAGAATGAATTTCGTGCGTCTTTCTCTCACTTCGTTCTTTCTTTCCTTACAAATTCATTATAAAATTGTATGCTCTTTTAGTAGTATTAATATGTGCGCGAGCATAATATAATATCGTGAGCTCGCGAACAGTGAAGAGAATAATAATATAAGGCTTGTAATGCACGCAGTAAAAGCACGAAGCCGAAGTATTATTATGAACGGAACGCCCGAACGCAGAGAACGCGTCATAATAAGTCCTTTTAACCACAGGCTTGTATTCCTATTAAAATAGTGAGCCTGCGAACGGGGGTTTTTGTGCGTTACGTTCGTGCGCTTACAATATAAAATTCGTGCGCTTACTCTCTTCTCTTCGTACTAATTATTATCCCGTGCATTCATTTATTATTTTCGCACGGGCCAACATATTATTATTGCCCGGGGTAGTAAGCATATTAGTATTACGTGAATGAAGTGAACACACGGACGTAATGAAAGCACGGTTCGTGGGTGAGCGAAGTGAACATATGAACGACACATGCACGCAAAATTGGGCGTTTCACTCTTTATTAATTCGCCCATAAAAGTATACGTGCGTTCAACATTAATAAAATAATAGGGCCTTTCATAATATTATTTTGTAAGGACTTTTAGGACGCACGAAAATAATATTATTACTGGCCCGTGAAAAACCAAGGTTGACCGTGTACTCGCGAATCATTCTCTGAGTTCAACCGCCAGTCAAGGTACGTCCAACATTCCCCTTTCCTCACATCCTTCTTCTAATCTCACCGCCAGGCAAAGGACATCTTATTACCAGCACGAATAATATGCTCTCTTCATTCTTGGCGGTCTTTTGCTCCCTTAAAAAGCCCATTCATGCTTCTTCTCTTCGTTCATCCTTATAATGCGGCTTTTCCAGGAGCTAGACCGCTATCATCCTGTACTCATTGCGCTCACTCAGTACATTCGTTCCCTTATTCGTTTCTCTCTTCGTAGTTCCAGCCCGGATGATTGGTTAACGGGGGAACAGTACTAACAATAAGGTTAAGGTTGCGTTCACTAAAAGCCTAATAAAATGTAATAAACTAAAAAGGTAAATGAAGTGCACGCTTTTTAGTATATTTTATGTGGCTTTTCTCTCTTCTTCTTTCTTCACCTGTAATAATATAATGCACGCGTCGCTCACTCCTTGTCATTAATATTATTACCGTGAAGAGAATAAGAGAGCACATTAATACTAATATTACAAGTTAACGCGAGAATATTAGTATTAGTGTGTGAACGCATGAACGCAACAACTGGACCATGAGGTAGAAACTGCCGCTGGACGCTATTAACCCATCTCACGGATCGCTTCTAAGGGTGAACTCTCCTTCCCATGGAATCTTCTCCTTGTTTCGTTCGTTCATGAATTTCATGCGTCTTTCACTTCGTTCTCTCCTTTTAATAGTATTCGTGCGTTGTTCACTCTGTTCACGCCTTACAATACTATTAAAATGAGCGTAATATTATAATTAAAGTTCATGTCGTTCACTACGTTCATAATTTCGCTTATTTTCGCGCGGCTCTTTCGTTTCTTGCAAAATTACGCTCATTTTATTCACTTCGTAATATTAATACGTGCGGGCTATAAGAAAGAAAGTAGTGAGCCCGCAGAATAATAATATTGTAGCGCCCAGTAAAAGAGTAAAAGGGCGCACATTATATTTTCCTTTTCTTCGTTCATAATTTCATTGCATTTCACGCGCTCCTTTTATTCGCTTGTAAATGCAATGAATTATTCTCTTCGTACCTTTCCTATCATCCCGGGCAGTTGTACACGCTTCGCTCAGTCTTTAACCGTGGATTAACAGTACTAACCGGGGTACTAACTCCTTCTTTCTCTGCTTCTAATGCAATAAGCACACGCATGAATTTTATATTATAAGTGTGCGCAATGCATGACGAAGCGAAAGGAGTTAGTGACCGCCCGGAAAGTACTTTTTGCTATCATCACGGGGTTCTCTTCATATTATACTATTATTACCCCGTGAAGATATTAATATTGTATTTCGTTCTCTAGTTCTCTTCACGTAATACTAATATTAATCTTGTAAGGAGTGAAGATGTGAATGACGCACGAAGTTAATATTATGAGCGTGAAAGGAGAACGAAATGAATGTTAGGGCGTCTATTTCTCTCTCTTTATACGCCCTTTTTCCCCGGGCTTTCTCTTATCTTATATTCGCCCGGGATGTATTACTAAAGAGTGAAGAGAATGAGCGCGTAATTTAATATAAAATGTAAGTTTACGCACGATTTAATATTAAATTTCATGCGCGATTGAACGAAACGAAGGAGTGAATAATATTGTTACGGGCCTAATAATATAATAGTACTGGCCCGTTCGTATCTTTTCTATCACTAGTTAAAAATTGTAATCATAAAGGCTTAGGAATTTATTATTTATTATCTGGATTCATCTTTGGAATCTCCGGAACATTAATATCAGTCCTTATAAGAATAGAATTATATTCATCAGGAAATAGGATTATATCTCCAGAAAACCAGAACTTCTATAATATAAGCATTACATTGCATGGCTTTCTTATGATCTTCTTTTTAGTAATGCCTGGCTTGTTTGGAGGATTTGGAAATTATTTTGTACCTATCTTTCAAGGGTCTCCAGAAGTGGTATATCCTAGAGTCAATAATTTTTCTATCTTAATTCTTTTACTTTCATATCTTTTCCTAATCCTTTCTATAATCTCAGAATTTGGAGGTGGTACAGGATGAACATTTTTTCCACCATTATCCACTTCTTTTATGACTTTATCACCTTCAAGTACAGGAAATCTTATATTTGGATTATTAATCTCTGGTATATCTTCATGTCTTACATCTCTTAACTTTTGGACAACAATTCTAAATCTGAGATCTTATTATCTGACATTAAAGACTATCCCATTATTTCCTTGGGCTTTCTTGATTACAGCTTTCATGCTTTTATTAACATTACCAATCTTATCTGGTACACTTCTTTTAATATTGGGTGATCTTCATTCTAATACACTTTTCTTTGATCCTATATTTGGAGGAGATCCTATATTCTATCAACATTTATTTTGGTTTTTTGGACATCCAGAAGTTTACATCTTAATAATTCCTGCATTTGGGATCATTTCCATAATAATTTCTGGGATTTTACAATTAATAATCTTTGGTAACCAATCAATGATCTTTGCCATGTCATCTATTTCTCTTCTTGGAAGTCTTGTTTGGGGGCATCATATGTATACTGTAGGTTTAGAAAGTGATACAAGAGCTTATTTTACAGGAGTTACAATCTTAATATCCTTACCAACTGGTACAAAAATCTTTAATTGGCTTTTTACATATCTTGGAAATCCACCATTATTACACCTTAGAATTAGTTCTGTCTTCTTCTCACATCTCTTTTTATTAATGTTTACTATAGGTGGTTCTACAGGAATAATTCTTGGAAATGCTGCAGTAGATCTAGGATTACATGATACATATTATGTTGTAGCACATTTTCATTTTGTTCTTTCTTTAGGAGCTATAATTTCTATCTTCTCTGGAATAATTTTTAATGGAGAAAAGATTGTTGGTACTAAGAATTTATTACTTTCATCCTCTAGTACACTTTCTCTTTTTCATCTACATTTAATATTTATTGGTATTCTTCTTACCTTTTCCCCAATGCATTTCTTAGGATTTAATGTTATGCCAAGAAGAATCCCATCCTTTCCAGATTCTTTTAATTCCTGGAATTCCCTGTCATCTATTGGATCAGGAATAACTTTCCTATCTTTTGGTTGTTTCGCAAGTTCACGCATTAATACACTGCATTTGTATCCTCGTTCACTTCGCTCCTTTATTATTATATTTCACGCGCTACTCTCATTCTTCGTTCGCTTGTAAATATAATAATGCAGTTCACTTCTTTCACTTCGTTCTCTCTTTATTTTCACACACGCATGATAGACGATTTTCTGCATAATAATACTACTAATGGTGCATGTAATCCAGATGTTGGGCCCTTTTATTTCACTCCCTTTAACTATATTTTAACCGCGGATACGAATGCGCGGGATAAACGAAAGAAAGATAGAGACAGAAGATTATTAGTGTTCACGTTGTTCACTCCTTTAATCCTATTATTCCTAAAGGTCCAGCTACAGGAAACGGCCGTTCGTTCATATAATTCGTGCGTTTCATGCGTCATTTTATTCCTTATAAACGCACTAATTATATTCTCTTCACTTATAGTATAGTATTATTAGTGTGTTTACGGGCGAACAAGAGATTAATGGGCCCGCAGAACGTACTAAAAGCCTTAATTTGTATATTAAATTACAAGGTAACGAAGTGGACGCGTGAATTTAATATAAAATTATGGGCTTTTCTCCCTTTCACCCTTATAATTAGATGTCAGGGAGAACTTAGCACACGGATTCAGTACAATCTCCATCATGAATCTCTTCACCTTTCATAACTTCCCGGGCGGTCATTTCACCCTTCACTCGCGACTCCACGAAAAACCCTATTAAAATATATTAAATTATAAGGCACGCATGAATTTAATATGTTTTAATGGGCGTTTTTCCCCCAGAGTCGTTCATGAAGGTTTCAATCTTTAGAAATCCAATATTAAATTACGGGCAAGTTCACGCGCGCCGTAATGATTTTAATATTGGCTTTATAAAGAGTGAAAGGGGCC
Organism: Symbiodinium natans; assembly: GCA_905221605.1. Classification (NCBI taxonomy): domain Eukaryota; class Dinophyceae; order Suessiales; family Symbiodiniaceae; genus Symbiodinium; species Symbiodinium natans. Next base: position 7,102 of record CAJNDS010001530.1, read on the forward strand.
CATATTAAATATACTAAAAGGCGCGCTATTCATTGCCCTTTTAGTACATTTAATATTGGGGCATGAACGTACGGGTGATGTGAGTGAGTCCGTCCATGAAGAGCACCCATTATAATATTATAGGTAAGGGACGCACGCTATAATATTATTAATGGTTGCGTTTCATGCGTACGGACGGACCGAGGTTGGGGCCCTCTCTAGACATTAGAACGTCCCTGTAGTACTATCCCAACCTTGACACCCTAACCTCTGTCTCTAGGAGTTAATCTGTTGAGTCGTGAAGGTAACAGCCAGGATGGGAGAATGAGGGTGAAAAGGGCCAAATAATAAGTCCTTTAAAGGGGCCCTTTTCATCTCCCTCATTCGTTCCCCCGTTCCCCACTTCGTTCATACGTTCATGCATTACATTCGTTCGCTTCGCTAATGCATTCACTGTATTCACTTCGTTATCTATTATTAGGATGACACGGTGAGACGGGCGTACGGGCTAGTTATAATATTAAATTCACGCGTTCACTCTGTTTCCTTGTAATTTAATATTATAGCCCGTACTATTATCCTATTATTATACGGGCCAGTAATTATTATGTTAGGCCCGTGCATATTATTATAGGATTTCTAGGGCAGATTGGTAAGTCATGAAGGGGTTATTCTGTGAGGTTCATTCTCTAGGCCCGGTGACTGCCAAAAGCCCCAACAAATGCACTAATTCATGCGCACAGTACGCTTATAATATAGTACATTTATTGGGTTTTTGGGGTTCACTTCGTTCACTTATTATTCACATTGTTCACGCTTTATTAATACTAACCGGGTGTGGGACGCATGACAAGAGAATTCATGGTTGGTTTTCTGGGTTTTTTGACCAATCATCGGTTAACCCTTGATTTGTGGTTCGCCAAGGATAACAGGTTCTTGAATCCCAAGAGCTCCTACAAAAGGATTCTGATGGCACCTCCATGTCGGCTCACTCACTGCGTTCATAGAATTACTGCGTTCACTGCACGCGTCGTAAACTCCTTGTCAATTCACTTATAATTCTATTCTCTTCGTAATATTACGGGGGCTATAATATAATAGTAATAAAATGCCCCCGTGTTCACTGCGTTCACGTCTTTAATGGAGTTCATGCGTCATTCACTCCTTTCATTCCTTATAACTCCATTAAATACGCTCTCTACGTAGTATTAGTATAAGTGAGCCGGCGAACGCAGGAAAACTAGTATTAATGCGGCCTAATAATTCTCTACTTCTTGGCCGCTCTATTAATTATCTATTCACGTTTCGTTTATTCGTTCACGCGTTTATTTAATTCACTTCGTGCGTGAACTTACAAGTGAATATAAGACGCGTTCTCTCATAACTTCACTCACTCCCGGGCTATAATATTATTAGTGAAGCGCCCGGGATATATTAATAAAGGGGGTTTTTGGTCAATCTTGGTACTTGTTTCGTTCGGTCGCTCATAAGATTCATGCATTCGCAAGCTCATTTATAATCTTATTCACTCGTTCCGTTCACATTCTATTAATATTGCGTGCTTTCACTGCGTTCCATTACCAATATTAATATTATGTTCTCTTCACTCAGTAGTTATATTAATACGCGGGCATAATATTATTATCTTAGAAAGCCCGCGGGATAGGTTAGAAAGAAGAGTGAAAGAAAGTGAGTACACGGGCGTACATTATTCTCTTCATATTAACTAGCCCGTGTGCACCATTAGTACTATTAAGATGTACACGCATGAATACAATTATATTTCGTTCTCTTAGTAGTAATATTAGTATTATAATACGGGCTTATAGTACATTCACCATTAGTATTATATTTATATGCCCTTTTATTAGTATTATAATAAGGGCGCATTAATACAATAATAATATGCCCCATTAATAGTATTACAATTAGGATTTTATTATAATCGCGCGTGTATTTCATTTGTAATTAAATTAGACACGCGTGTGAACAATAATAATGGGGCTTGTAAGTCAATGGTCAATATGCTGCGTTCACTGATGATTGGTATGTTGGCGGCCTTTGTGTCAGAGAGAGCGTCTTTTATCTCTCGTTTTCATTCATACGCCCGGAAAATGCTGTAGAAAAAGAGAAACCAACCCGTGAGGAGATAATAGTAAAATCACCCGTTCATGCGTTATACCGTGTTGTCATTGTGTGCGTGAACTATATTATAATAAGCACAATTAAAATCTTTTGGGGGACTTTTTGCTACCTTAATACTAAATGGGCTAGTTAATAATATTATAGTGTTCTCTTCACTTTATTTCTTCAGCTTTCTACAGACGCGTGCTATTACTTTCTTATATTTGTTCACGCATTTAATACACTTTATTATGCTGTCAGAGAGTGAGTGATGCATTAAGAGAACGAAGTAATAATAAATCCCTGGAATTCCTTGTAAATTCATTTATTAAAGTTGTAGTGTTCTCTATTATTTTATTCGTTCGCTTTATTCATTTGTTCACGCACTTTATTCACTTTATTCTTTATTATTCACTTCTTTCCATAGGTCTTGTGCTGCACCCTTCATTAATAGGACTTCTGGGGCGGTTTTTAATGAGAGATACAAGTGATGAATGAACGGTGAAGCCCCAGATATAGGATTGTTAAAGGTAAAACTACTGCCTCTTTAATATTGGGTTTCGCTGAGATTAGAGAAAGCATTAAGAGAAGCGAATGCACCATTATTATAATTAGGGCGTCTTTTGTATTCATTATATTATTTACGCGGTAATATAATTAAACGAAGTGTGCGTTCATAAAATATTATTATCGCGGGAATAATACAATTTAATAATAGAATGGGGGAAAAATGCGTTCATATCTTATTCTTGTCGCGTGAACGCAATAAAATATACTAAAAGACCCTACAAAATAATAATACAATTTAATATTAAATGTAAAGGGGAAAATAATAAATAATAAATTGGGGGATTCATGCGTTCTCTTAATATAATAGGAAAGGCATGAATACTATGAGTGAAGGAGTTAACTTCGTGAAGATAATACGAAGTGAGTGAGCAATGTTGGGCGCTTCGTTCGCGCGCTTACTCGCTTTCCCTTATAATATAGTTCTCTTCACTGTAATTCTAATGGATTTATTATTAAAATATCCCGGGCCATTAGTATTATTATTAAGGGGTTTATAAGGGGGCCACAAAGTACTATTAATATTGCACCCTTATAATACTATAATTCTAATGTTTACTGGTGATGGACGGGCTAGTAAATAGAACGCCCGTACACTTATAATAATAGGACTTTTGGTACGTCCAGCCCAGGCGGTAACTCTATTATTCATTTAGTTCGTATCCCGGGCTTATTTAGTATTTTATTATGTGCCCGGGGAATATTACATTAAAGGACCTATTCATGAAGGTAATGATTGGTGCGTGTGGTCAATAATACGTCCAAAAGGTTGTTTCGTTCGCATAATAATATAGTTCACGCGCTCACTTGTAACTCTATTATTAGTGCTCTCTTGTTCCGTTCATACGTTTCATTCATGCGTTTCATGCGTCATTCACTGCGTTCTTTCCTTATAAACGCACTCATTCACGTATTCTCTTCTCTTTATTCACTAATAAAATACACGGTTAGTACTAACAGAGAGTGACAGATGGTGGATTTACTGTGTGGAGAACCTGTTGATGGTGGTCTGTCCGTGGGCTTCGTTCATAATATTATTCGCGCTTCACGAAGTTCATTGCAATAATATTATTCTCTTCACACTCTATTATTCTATTCTTACCGGGCCATGAAGTGAATATAATATAGGCCCGGTTATAATTAATAAAATAGTATTATGTGACGGGCCAATAAGAGAATTAGTACGGCCCGTAGAAATAGTAGTATTAGTGTGTGTAAAAAGCCCCAATAAAATACTATTAATAAAGGGGGCTTTTACTTCATTCTCTCCATGTAATACTACGAAGAGAGCTCATTTTCATATTAATTACAAAGAAGCGAATGAAATAAGCGAATGCGTGAATTAATATGAAAAGGAGAGAACGAAGTACACGAAAACCCCTATAAAATACCTAATAAATACATAATAAATCCCTAATAAAATACTAATAAAATAATAGTGGGTTTTTGGACGTCTTTTAACGGGCTACTAATTTAGTATATTTTCATGCGTAATCCTTATAAAATATACTAAATTATAAGCCCTTACAATATTATTATTATCGCGGCTTCACGAATAAACTTATTGCCGCGTGTACAGATAATAGAATAATAGAGCGAATATACTGAGCGAAAGAACACACCAGAAAATAAGAAGATAATAATGTAATGTCAAGATACGACCATAAGATAGAAAGTTGTCTACAGGAAATTGACCACCTATCCAAATAAAAGAAAAAAGTGAAAGAAACCAAAAGCACAGATAAAAACCATTAAATCTACTGGACGTCTTAATTATAAAATAGAATGACATTGAAAGACTTCTCATAAAGTAAAATAGGATGAAGATAGAAGTAAATAAGATAATGAATCCTGCATTTTTATTTGGTACAGCTTTTAACATAGCATATTGGCATAAGAAATACCATTCAGGTACTATATGTAAAGGAGTAAGTAATCCACATGCTTCTAATGCATTATCTGGATGTGAGAAAGAAGAGAAGCCGAAATGAATTTGAAGAAGATATAGATAGAGAATTAATATCTTTCCATAGAAATCTTTACTAATAATGAAAGGAAAAAATGCTATTTTATTATTAGTGGAATTCCTTAAAGGATTATTAGAAGATAGAAAATGTAGATTAAAAATATGAAAAAGAAGAAAAGCACAAAGAAGAAATGGAAATAGAAAATGAAAGACAAAGAACCTCTTTAATGTTGGATTGTAAATATAATGTCCTCCACAAAGCCATTCTATTAAAGATGGAAATGGAGATAATAAATTTGTAATTACTGTAACTCCTCATAAACTCATTTGTCCTAAAGGTAAAACATAACCCATAAATGCTGTTCCCATTAAGAAGAAGTAAATAATAATTCCAGAAAACCAAGTATTTGGATTATAAAAATATGAAGCATAAGATATAGCTCTTCCAAGATGAAGAAATATAAAAAGAAAGACAAATGATACACCATTAGAATGAAGATAACGTAAACACCATCCATAATATATTTCTCTAATTAAAAAGAAAAGAGAAAAATATGCTGAATTAATATCTGATGTATAATGTAAACCTAAGAAGATTCCTGTAATAATTTGTAATAAAATAGTAATTCCTAATAAAAAACCAATATTCCAAAAATAATTTATGATCAAAGGACAAGGATATGATTGTAAATGAGATTTCATTAGTAATACAAAATATGCTGCATTCACTTTGTTTATGAGTTTATTATTACGGGCCCAATTATATAGTAAGTACTAGCCCGTATTATTACTATTATTACGCACGGGCCCGTATTATTAGTAAAATACCAGGTGAAGAGAACAACCATCACCAAGATACTAAATTAGGTTCTTTGTGGTTATCCTATAGAAGTAGTACGTCCCGGTTCATAGGATAGCCTCAATGATATGGTTGTTGCGTTCATTTAGTATATTAAAAGGCTTTGTAAAGAATAAAATGATGCACGAAAGCCGAAATAATATAATGAACGCAGCATTTACACGATTTTAATGCGTACACGTGACAGTAAATTTAATATGAAAGGAATGAATGAGTGAACGCATTAAAATATAGTAAATTCGCTTCTTTCTTAACCTTGTATTATTATTAGGATGAAAATATAATTGCAATGAACTTTATTAATGCGTTCACACACGGCTAGTTCGTACGCTTCACGCTTCGTATTATCTTCACTAATTAAGTACTAAGTGAACACATGGGCGCTTCGTTCATTATTATCACTCGTTTCACGCAATCGTTTCACTCTTTGTAAACGCGTGATTCTAATTCACTTCGGCTTTTTATCCCGTGCGAACTTAAAATATAATTAATGCACGGGGCTCTTATTAATAGTACTAATATGCTCTCTGGGACTTCCAGGATGATACAATTTCTAGGTCAGTGATTCACCTTTCGGCAGTCACCGGGGCTTGGAGAACGTACTATAACCGTGTGCTGAGACAGTAGATTATAACCTTCACCAGTAAACTAATAACTATCCCGGGCTAATATTAATACTACTGCCCGGGGTAATATTAAGAGAACAAGTTAATGATTACACTATGAAATTACTATTAAATATACTATGAAATTACACTATTAATAATATGAAGTGAGCACTATGAATGAATGAGTACACGCGTGAATAATTATATTACAAGTGTACGAAATGAGTGAGAGAGCGAACGGCCCCAACAACAGGATATGTGAACCAGACCGTGAGGCAAGGGTGTGAACGTATGGGCGAATATAATTCCTTAAAAGCCCATATTATAATGGTAAACTTGTGCACGCATTATAATTGTATGGGCTTTTTAGGAAATTCGCCCATGTGTTCACGCGTGTACGAAAAAGCCCAAATTTTATTATTAAATTCGTGCGTCTTTACACTTCGTTTCATTCCTTACAATTTAATATAAAATTATATGGTCTTTTTATCTTATTACCCCGGGCGTCTTTATTATATTATTATATTCCCGGGACATAATACTAAATCCTCATATTATTCTCTTCATGCATCCCGCGGGCAATTTTACTATTTTATTATGAGCCCGCGATAAGAGAATAATAGTATTATAGCACGCGTGAAAAGAACTTACTGCGTGCATAATTAGTGTAAGGGCTAGTAATAAAGTAATAAGATGTGAACTAGCCCGTATGAATATTTTAATGGCGTTTTGTAATGAATGAAAAGGAAGCACGAAAACGCCCATTAAAATATTAACGCAGTGAGACAGGATTTTGGAAGAGGAAATCATTTGTAACCGCTAGAAAGAACTGGGTGATGAATCCAAGGGTCTAGAACTGTGGGCAAAAGACCTAAATTTTATATTCAAAATGGAATGCGTGCGTCCTTGCGTCCTTACCATTACATTTAATATTAAAATTAAGGGCTTTTGGGAAGGTTAACCAGCTATACTACTAAGGGCTCAATGGTCATGATTCCAAGGTGTTACACGGTTATAGCTGGAGAACCTGATGTTGGTACTTCGTTCGTACGTGCTTATAATAATATTATTGCGCGCTCTCATAATTTTATTGTAATCACTTCTCTCTACGTAATAATAGTACGGGCCAGTGAATAAAAGTACTATTTGGCCCGTTAAAATACTTCGTTCATATAATATTAGGGGGTTTTCCGGGCTGTTGGACCACACATTCATTTCTTACCGGCGGTCTTCCTATTAAAAGACGTGAGCATGCGAACGAAGTTAGTTCGCGAATTAAAAGAGTTGTGTGCGTGCTTTTATGCGCCCGTAATGAGTGTTTTTATTGGGGCGCACATTATGCCGCACGAAAGAAAGAAAAGAACTGTGCGGCCACAACATTATTCTATTATTTACTCCTTTTCATACTTCTGTTCTCTTCATAATAATATTATTACAAGCGAAGCGCGTGAATAATATTATGTGAAGAGAAAAAGAAGAGAGAAAAGGGCCTATATTAATATTACGAAGTGACGCGTGCATTCTTTACCTTCACTTCGTACTATTAATATAGGGGCTATAAGTGAATAAGTGAACGAAGTAAACGCATTCACGGACGGATTCTAGGGCAGAGTCAGTAGTTCTTGGACTGGAACCGCCGGGCAGTTAAGGTGTCATGAGATTGATGGTGTACGAAAGGAAAAGTAAAGGTTAACCGCTCTCTCCCTGTCACCTAACCTCTATCTCTAGCTCCTGTTAACCCCTAGAAATACCCTAGAAAACCGTACCATCATGAGTCTT
>CAJNDS010001531.1:0-14963 GCA_905221605.1 Symbiodinium natans
CTCTCTCTCTTTCTCTCTCTTTCTCTTTCTCTCTCTTTCTCTCTCTCACAAGGCACATCGAAGCCGCAGAAGCTCGCGAGGCCTTGCGGGGGCGACTTTTCTATTCTGCGGCTCGACGAAGGAAGCAGGAATCTAAGGCTCCGATGTCCAATTTTGCAAAGGTAAGCCCAAACGACAAGCGAAGGATCATCTCCTCTGGAGTGACTAGCAGCTAGCATTTGAGGGCAGCGACATTCAGATGCGCAAACTTTTGGTCGAAAGCTATGTTGGCTCAGGCTTTCGCCGCTGATCCGGACACCAAGAAGACGGAACCGCCAGCCGACAACACCACCTCGAAAGACCAGGAGGCATCCCAATCATCCCAAGATGCTTTCAAGAAGGCCGGCGAGGATTCCGAGAAGGTGAAGGAAGACGACTCCTTGCTCAATGGCATGTGGACAGTAGGGATACGGCACCGTCATTTTTGTGTCTTTTATGCTTAAGCCACCGGAGACTGAGGTCGCCAAGCTTGAATCCGCTACGCATGACGCACAAGAGAAGTCCAAGTCTGTGGATAAAGACTTTGCCAAGTATGCCGCTCGGACTGGCCAGCGAGACGTGATGAACTCCTGCTCCCAGCAGGCATCTCTCGCTTCCACAAGACATCTGCGTGTGGTCGGAAAGTAGTGGCCCCAATCCTTTTCAACCGAGGATGACAAGATGAAAAAAATGGATGAGGTCTTGAAGAGGCTGTGGGTTGTAGGCAAGGTCAACATGGAATAAATGGATGTGCCCTTCAGATCACAGCCGTGAAGGCTGGCGCAGAAGACCTTCCGCTGGCGGCAGGCCTCGCCCCCTGAACCAGTGGCCTTGTGGTAGGATGACTTCCATGCAGGAAGTCATGCAGTTTTTCGCTGATGCAGAAGGCGACAAGTGCCCTGGCCGGTTCAGGTGCTGACTATGAGTGCTGCATATGGCTGAGGGCTTTCTCCTGGTATTTACATGCAAGGTATTCACCGCTCATGGCCGTCAAGCTGGCCACTCCGCAGAACATCTTTTTTTTGTGCCTGGGCAGAAAGATGAGCGATGTGGGGCACCGAGGACAGGTCCAGGGACGTGCGGAAGGACAGCGCGCAGAAGTCGGACGATGCGAATTCCACTCACTCTACATCGCAAGGTCCATCTTGAGGACCCATCCTTCGGCTGCTTGTCGCCTCCAATCTGCTGAGTTGAGATCGAAGCGCTGCGCCCTGTGTTGCTTCAAGGCTGCAGCCCTCCGCGGGCCCTCCACCACAACCAGCTGCTGAGTGAAGCTGTGAAGACCAGTAAGTTTGCTGCGAAAGCGTTCAAAATCGACTTAGCAAGGTATGCCCAGGCTGCCCAGGTGCCCTCCAATCTCAGCCATGGTTCGCCTCGCAGGATGAGCGGGCTGAAAGGCTTTGGCGCATTCAGTGCGATGAATCAAGGCACCGTGATGAGGCGCTGTGTAGAGGGCAGCCGCATATTGCAGGACCAGGATGCCTGTGCTGCACCCGGTGACCTGCAGGGCCGTAGCTGTGGCGGACGACAACCCGCGGTCGCAGTTTACCAAAGTCATGCAGGCTACAGCGGCTACGGAGGCCACGGTGCTGAGGTTCCAGATGGGGTAAAATACTTCATTCTAGACTCTAGCGTCTGGCAGTTCCTGAGGCCTCACCAACCGAGCATGTGCAGTGGATTTTCATATGGGCTGTGCTGACAAGATGGGGTGCGGGTGCCAGTTAGACCCCAAGCCCATCTCAGCCCTTGCGATAAGCAGATAGCGCTCGACCCTGCTGGCCAGGCGCGCAAAAGCCTGAAATCGCTCTTCGGCTAAAGAGGAGCTGGCAAAGCCACTTCCAATTCCAACTGCCCTCGAGCCACGGACTCTGATGCCAAGATGGAATTGGTGCTCTGTGGGATTGCTGAAAAGCAGCAGCAGGGTTTCGATGCCACGAAGTGGCCGCGGAAGTCCAAAGAGCGCTTGTTGAGCACACGCTGTAGTGACTGCTCGGTTCTCGCAACACAGCCACCGATCTTCTGTTGGGGCGCTGCGCCACTACGCCGCTACGCAGGCTCAATTTCAACTGTCAGGCCACATCCCTGCGCTTTCCTAGTCCTAGTCCACAGCGTCCAGGATCGGCGAAGGATCGAGCAGGCCCAGCCGTGCTTGCAAGGAAAGATCTCTCGCATGGGCGGGTCACTTGTTGCTAGGTCCCTTGCAGAACCCTCCATGAGCTATGCGACTGTACGTTTTCATTTTGCTGATGGCTTTGCTGTGCCAAGCTAAGACGTGGAACTGGGAGGTCTTTGCCGTACTAAGGTTTTGGTTCCCGACCTCTTCTGTTATTGCAAAGCAGCCGAGGAGTCGTGTGTGGTGTGTGCGCGACATGGTAGATGACGACGAGGCAGGGCATGTCGTGCAAAAATTGCTCCTGAGCATCAAAGCACTCCATTCCGTTCCCCAACGTTCTTAAACGTTGAGGCACTGGAGTCGGGTCTGAAGGCCGAGCAGTTCGTAAGACATGTGCTGTGCTGTTCTCGTCACTCTCTTGTTCGCTGCTGGCTTTCGTCGGTCTGGAGACTTTAGGGATTCTGTAAAGCCTGCCAACGCAGGTTCCGAGAGTTAGGGGGGAGCCTATGGGCTCATGTCTTCCCAGGCCAGGAGCCAGCCGAAACCCGAGGAAGACCAGGATGCTGCCGGCCTCGATGAGGTCTCCCAGAGGGAGAGATCCTGGAACTCGCTGCAGCACTTGCTGTAGGTTCTGCTTAGACCATCTTGTGTTCGGTGTGGGTCGTGAGGATGATGAGGACGGCGAGCCGGATCGCCTTTCTGATGCACTATGAAGCTCTGGTGACCTTTGACATCCTTTGACCATTGAGTCGAGATCTCCGAATGCATGCCAGGCCTGATAGGCCACCTTTGCGTGCCAAGGAGACAAGGATGCATTTGAGGGTACGGCAAAGGATGGAGTGCAGATCGAGGGCGCCGTGGCGGAATTCAGCACTGCCGGGCTCCCGGTGCCAGGGAGCCATGCGGTCAAGCGGTCATAAGCGGTCATGCAGTTCTTGAAGCCTTGTGAAACTACTCGTGCCCATGGGGAAGTCCAGGCCACGAAGGACGCAGAGAACAAAGCCAAGATGGTGGACAAGAACTTTGCCAAGTACAACGGAAGGCTTCTGCAGTCCCCCGCTAAGGAGTGCTTGTCATGGCAGACCACCTTCAAGCAGGTTGGGTCAGCTTCAAGATCAGTTGCGCAAGCTGTCGGCTATGGCCAGAAGCCACTCCGTTCCGCAAAGCTCTGCGCTACATTGTATATCGTCGGCATGACTAGGCATGCCATGTCCAGCATACAAGGCTATCACATGCAGACCATCAAGTGGTTCAAGAACGCAGAGCAAGACAAGCAACGCGACAGCAAACAAGTTATGGTTTTTTGCATCGGATGTGGTTCTTGGTTCTTGGTCTCTTGGTGCTTAGCGTAGTCGGGCGTGGTGTTCTGGACTGCCTTCGAAGCATCAAATTCGGCAACGTGTCAAGTAGTAATCGGAAGCAGTTCAGCACGTGTGTTAGAGTCGCCGCACCACAGCGTGTATCGGGGGTCGCATCCGAGCAGGCTAGCAGTACTGTCGCGAGTAGGTTCTGGGGGTTTGCAGAGAAGAGTTGCTTCCGGTGTGAATGCCCCCCAGCTCCAGTGCAGGTACTCACCGATTGCCAACATGCCATTGGACACTTTCAAGATTTCGAAAAGCAAGGACGATTTTCCTCTAGAGTCAGTCTCCTAGAACGTAGAAGTGTGCTAGCCTGCGACCAGCGCAGCCTTGAAACGACTTGGCCAAGACGGCGGGGTCCTCGCTTCAAAGCTCTTCATAAAGGGTCTTGTGGCACCTTGCCTGGGTAGAGAGATGTGTGCTCCTCTTCAGCAAAGAGCCTGGAACCGTGCTCGCCATTTGGCTACAGACGAGGAGCCGCAATGATCAGCAAGTTGACAGTTGGTTGACTAGAAGCATCCACGACTTTGTCAACACTGCTCGTCAAGTCGGTATTTTATTGGCGCCGTCCCATGCTCGAAGGCCGAGTGGCCGGCGCACGCTTGCGCAGCCCGCATGGCGTCGCGAAAACCTTCCGGCCGTTGACGCACTTTGGTCTGTGGCTTGATCTGCTGGAACTGGCTCTTATCCCAAGCCATCTGCAACAGGTGGGAAGGTAATGAAGGTACAAAGATGGAAGGCAGTGTGAAAGGACCTTTGTGTTCGTTGCAGGAGTGGCAGCTGCGTGGCGCCAGGCAGTCGTGACCTCAGCGCATCATCACGTCGCCAGCACAGCGATGCCTTGGGATGCCTTCTCTTCGCGATGAGCTCAGGCTTAGCCGATCTTGCTGGGATGGTCTCAGGCTGGGCCACCGGGGCGAACGGGGCTGAGGTTCCGGACCATTGCTCTCATTGATACATTTTCGAGGTCGCTTCGTGGCCATCATTTTCGGAGCCAAGGTAAAAATCTAGGAAAATCTAGCCCCGAGCACCGTTTGCTGGTCGGCTAGAGAAAACTAGAAAAAGCTAGAAAAAACTGGACAAGCGCTGAATTGCTGATATTTCCTGGCCATCAAGACTGTGGTTTCGGGTTCAAGGGGTTGGGGCTCACTACCTTGTCATGGGTTAGGATGTTGCTGCCGAACAGGGTTCAGGGATGTCTGTAATTTGGATAGCTGAAGTTTTAGTTTTCAGGTTCAGGGCTAGTGTACTGTTAGAGTTGTTTAGGGTTTAGTGCGTCAGTTGTTTTCAAGACTTTTCGGGTTCAGGGTTTAGCGTGTTTCGGATTGGACACCCCGACATCGCACTCGGAACGGTTGTTGATCAAGGCTTTTCGGGTTCAGGTCTTATTGTGTTTGGGATTGGACACCCCCCCCCCCCCCGTGTGCAGCTTAAATAGGGTTTATTTGGAAGCTGGCACTCGTGTTCACAAGAGGAAAAAAGGCCCCAAAACGTATACTTATTTACAAGAGCCAACTTCCAAATAGACCCTATTTTAGGTCCTAGGGGGGGTCCCAGGCCTGAATTAAATATGAAGGCCCCGATTTAAATATGAATATTTAATTCGGGAGCTTCATATTTAAATTATTTAATTCGGGCCCGGGAATTAAATAATTTAAATAATTTAAGTAATTTAAATAATTTAAATAATTTAAATCCTGGAGGGGGGGGGGCGGGCCTCCTCCCGCAGGAGGAATTAAATAATTTAAATATGAAGGCCCCGAATTAAATATTAATATTTAATTCGGGGCCTTCATATTTAAATTATTTAATTCTTCCTGCGGGAGGAGGCCCGCCCCCCCCCCTCCAGGATTTAAATTATTTAAATTATTTAAATTCCCGGGCCCGATTTAAATACTTTAAATATGAAGGCCACGATTTAAATCATGAATATTTTAATTCGTGGAGCTTCATATTTAAATTATTTAATTCGGGCCCGGGAATTAAATAATTTAAATAATTTAAATCCTGGAGGGGGGGGGGGGCGGGCCTCCTCCCGCAGGAAGAATTAAATAATTTAAATATGAAGGCCCCGAATTAAATATTAATATTTAATTCGGGGCCTTCATATTTAAATTATTTAATTCCTCCTGCGGGAGGAGGCCCGGCCCCCCCCCCTCCAAGATTTAAAATATTTAAATTATTTAAATTATTTAAATTATTTAAATTATTTAATTCCCGGGCCCGATTTAAATAATTTAAATATGAAGCTCCCGAATTAAATATTCATATTTAAATCGTGGCCTTCATATTTAAATTATTTAATCGGGCCCGGGAATTAAATAATTTAAATAAATTAAATAATTTAAATAATTTAAATAATTTAAATATTTTAAATCCTGGAGGGGGGGGGGGCCGGGCCTCCTCCCGCAGGAGGAATTAAATAATTTAAATATGAAGGCCCCGAATTAATTATTAATATTTAATTCGGGGCCTTCATATTTAAATTATTTAATTCCTCCTGCGGGAGGAGGCCCGGCCCCCCCCCCTCCCAGATTTAAATTATTTAAATTATTTAAACTATTTAAATTATTTAAATTATTTAATTCCCGGGCCCGATTTAAATAATTTAAATACGAAGGCCACGATTTAAATATGAATATTTAATTCGGGAGCTTCATATTTAAATTATTTAATTCGGGCCCGGGAATTAAATATTTAAATAATTTAAATCCTGGAGGGGGGGGGGGCGGGCCTCCTCCCGCAGGAAGAATTAAATAATTTAAATATGAAGGCTCCGAATTAAATATGAATATTTAATTCGGGGCCTTCATATTTAAATTATTTAATTCCTCCTGCGGGAGGAGGCCCGGCCCCCCCCCCTCCAGGATTTAAATTATTTAATTTATTTCAATTATTTAAATTATTTAAATTATTTAAATTATTTAAATTATTTAAATTTTTTAAATTATTTAATTCCCGGGCCCGATTTAAATAATTTAAATATGAAGCTCCCGAATTAAATATTCATATTTAAATCGTGGCCTTCATATTTAAATTATTTAAATCGGGCCCGGGATTTAAAAATAATTTAAATAATTTAAATAATTTAAATAATTTAAATCCGGGAGGGGGGGGGGGCCGGGCCTCCTTTTGCAGGAGGAATTAAATAATTTAAATATGAAGGCCCCGAATTAAATATTCATATTTAAATCGAGGCCTTCATATTTAAATTATTTAATTCCTCCTGGGGGAGGAGGCCCCCCCCCCCTCCAGGATTTAAATTATTTAAATTATTTAAATTATTTAATTCCCGGGCCCGATTTAAATAATTTAAATATGAAGGCCACGATTTAAATATGAATATTTAATTCGGGAGCTTCATATTTAAATTATTTAATTCGGGCCCGGGAATTAAATAATTTAAATAATTTAAATAATTTAAATCCTGGAGGGGGGGGGGGCCGGGCTTCCTCCCGCAGGAGGAATTAAATAATTTAAATATGAAGGCCCCGAATTAAATATTCATATTTAAATCGAGGCCTTCATATTTAAATTATTTAATTCCTCCTGGGGGAGGAGGCCCCCCCCCCCTCCAGGATTTAAATCATTTAAATTATTTAATTCCCGGGCCCGATTTAAATAATTTAAATATGAAGGCCACGGTTTAAATATGAATATTTAATTCGGGAGCTTCATATTTAAATCATTTAATTCGGGCCCGGGAATTAAATAGTTTAAATAATTTAAATAATTTAAATAATTTAAATAGTTTAAATAATTTAAATAATTTAAATCCGGGAGGGGGGGGGGCCGGGCCTCCTTTTGCAGGAGGAATTAAATAATTTAAATATGAAGGCCCCGAATTAAATATTCATATTTAAATCGAGGCCTTCATATTTAAATTATTTAATTCCTCCTGGGGGAGGAGGCCCGCCCCCCCCCCTCCAGGATTTACATTATTTAAATTATTTAAATTATTTAATTCCCGGGCCCGATTTAAATAATTTAAATATGAAGGCCACGATTTAAATATGAATATTTAATTCGGGAGCTTCATATTTAAATTATTTAAATCGGGCCCGGGAATTAAATAATTTAAATAATTTAAATAATTTAAATCCTGGAGGGGGGGGGGGCCGGGCTTCCTCCCGCAGGAGGAATTAAATAATTTAAATATGAAGGCCCCGAATTAAGTATTCATATTTAAATCGGGGCCTTCATATTTAAATTATTTAATTCCTCCTGCGGGAGGGCCCCCTCAATCAGCTTCATCATCATCATCCTCATCCTAATCCGCATCATCATCATCATCATCATCTTCATTATCGTCATCATCTTCATCATCTATCATCATCATCTTCATCATCTTCATCATCTTTTTTCATCATCCCCATCATCTCTCTCATCTCCACGGTTGTTCCAATATGTTTCATGTGCATCCTTGACATCAATGATCCCAATCAGCTTCATCATCATCTTCATCATCTTCATCATCATCATCATCTTCATCATTTTCATCATCTTCATCATCTTCATCATCTTCATCATCTTCATCATCTCCATCATCTTCATCATCTTCATGATCTGCTTCATCTGCTTCATCCTTCATCTGTTTCTTATGTTTCATTGCTTCTTGGGGCCCAGGAGGGCCTGGGGCAGGAGCAACTTTGCCGGTCAAAACTTGCCGGGATCCCCTTGGCACCCTGGAAAAGTGATGCAAATACCACACAAAACGGGAAAGGGTAGGAACAACTTAGTCGGTCAAAATTTGCCGGGATCCCCTTGGCACCCTGGAAAAGTCCTGCAAATACCACACAAAACGGGAAAGGGTAGGAACAACTTTGCCGGTCAAAATTTGCCGGGATCCCCTTGGCACCCTGGAAAAGTCCTGCAAATACCACACAAAACGGGAAAGGGTAGGAACAACATTTGCCGGTCAAAATTTGCCGGGATTCCCTTGGCACCCCGGAAAAGTGATGCAAATGCCACACAAAACGGGAACGGGTAGGAACAACTTTGCGGGTCAAAATTTGCCGGGACCCCCTTGGCACCCGGGAAAAGTGATGCAATCCCACACAAAACGGGAACGGGTAGGAACAACTTTGCGGGTCAAAATTTGCCGGGACCCCCTTGGCACCCGGGAAAAGTGATGCAAATACCACACAAAACGGGAAAGGGTAGGAACAACTTTGCCGGTCAAAATTTGCCGGGATCCCCTTGGCACCCTTGAAAAGTGATGCAAATACCACACAAAACGGGAACGGGTAGGAACAACTTTGCCGGTCAAAATTTGCCGGGATTCCCTTGGCACCCTGGAAAAGTCCTGCAATGGAAAGGGAATGACTAAGTAAAGAGAGGAGCTCTTCAATTTCCCTCCCTATATCTGATGTTACTTTTCCTTCTTGGGCGGTGCCCTTCTTTCTCCCTTGAAGATGCAGAAAACGATCAGGAAGGGCACCCGTTCCATCGCCCGCATATAGACAGAGATAAATCATGAGCATCAGCTGGGTTTGCTGCCGATCCAAAATGGGCGTCCCTTTTAATCGCCTTCTGTGTCTTGAAACGAGCAAAAGGGGCACCCTTACTAAGTGTTTTCTTGTAGTGTCCCTTTTCTTCGCTTGAAGACGCAGAAAACGATCCAAAAAGGACACCCGTTCCATGGCCCATATGTGGGGACAGAGATAAATCATGAGCATCAGCTGGGTTTGCTGCCAATCCAAAATGGGCGCCCCTTTTAATCGCTTGCTGTGTCTTCAAACGAGCAAAAGGGACAGCCTAAGTGTTTCCTGGTGGTGTCCCTTTTCTTCGCTTGAAGATGCAGAAAACGATCTAAAAGGACACCTGTTCCATCGCCCATATATAGGGAGAGAGAGAGAGAGAGAGAGAGAAATCATGAGCATCAGCTGGGTTGGCTGCCAATCCAAAATGGGCGTCCCTTTTAATCGCCTTCTGTGTCTTCAAACGAGCAAAAGAGACACCCTAAGTGTGCTCTTGTGGGGTGTCCCTTTTCCTCGCTTGAAGATGCAGAAAACGATCAAAAAGGACACCCATTCCATCGCCCATATATAGGGAAGGAGAGAGAGAGGGAGAGAGAGAGAGAGAGAGAGAGAGAGAGAGAGAGAGAGAGAGAGAGAGAGAGAGAAAAAAAAAATCATGAGCATCAGCTGGGTTGGCTGCCAATCCAAAATGGACGTCCCTTTTAATCGCTTTCTGTGTCTTCAAACGAACAAAAGAAAACACCTAGGTTCCTCACTTGAAGATCCAGAAAACGGCCCAAAAAGGACACCCGTTCCATCGCCCATATATGGAGAGAGAGAGAGAGGGAGAAGGGAAAAAATCATGAGCATCAGCTGGGTTTGCTTACATGTTCATTGTTATTCCTGTTGTTTTTTCTAACGGAAATGAACAAGAGAAGAGAAAAATAAGAACCAGAGGAAAGATGAAAACGAGCACCATCTTCTTTTTGCCTGACTTTTGCATTTCGCCTGTCCTCATTTCTCTTCCATTCTTTTCATTGCTCTTCCATTTAGAGTTGCATTCCTTTTGATCTCTCCTCTCTCCTTTCTCTCTCCCTTCTCTTCTCTTGTTCTCCTTTAAATCTCAAAAACACACAAAAGGAAGTTTCTTTTCCTTGTTGAATGAAGAATGAAAAAAGAAGAAAAGAGATAGGGAAAGAAATTGAAGAGCTCCACTGCCTATTGGTTCATTCCATTTCCTCTCTTTCTATGTGTTGTTTTCCTTGTCGTTTCAGAAAGCAAGCAAAATAAGGGCAAGGGGGCTTCCTGAAGAGGAGAGAGGGCACCTATCTGCGAAGAGGTCTTGTCCTTTTTAAAAATAGAGGGAAAAGAGAGAGACAAGGAAGGGAGAGATGATAGATAAAGAAGAGTGCCATCTTCTTTGCGCCTTGTTGTGTTCCTCCGTCTCCTTGTTCCTTGTCTCCTCTCTTCTGTTCAGTACCCTTCCAGAAAATTAAAATGGCCTCCTTGTTGTCTCTCCTCTCTCACTTCCCTTTCCCTTCTCTCCTTCTGTTTCCGTTTAACTGATAAAACACAAGACAGGAACTTGTATGATAAAGCAGTGGAAGGTAAAGCAGAGGGTGGCTCCTTGCGCTTGGACCTTGCCGTGCTTCATCATGTCCCTCTTCTCGGCCTACTTCTGCTCTTTTCCTTACTCTTCTCCTTTTCATAAATTCTTCCTCTTTAGTTGTTCTTATTTCGAAAAGAAGGAGGGAAGGGAGAGATAAGGGAGATAGGATAGATAAAGAAGAGTGCCATCTTCTCTGCGCCTTGTTTTGTCTCTCCCTCTTCTCTATTCATCTCTCTTCTATTCTTTTCTTTGCTGTTCTATTGAAAATGGATTCCCTGTATCTCTCCTCTGTCCTTCTCTCTCGCTCCTCTTCTCCTGTTCCCCTCTAAACGATTGCTCTTTACAGATAGGTGCCCTCCCTCCTCGTCAGGAAATCTTTTTTTTGCTTATTTTGCTTTTTGAAGCGAATAAAACAACGGATAAGAGAGGAAAGGGAATGACTAAGTAAAGACAGGTGAAGCGAATAAAACAACGGATAAGAGAGGAAAGGGAATGACTAAGTAAAGACAGGAGCTCTTCAATAGGTGCCCTCCCTCCTCTTCAGGAAATCTCTTTTCCCTTATTTTGCTTTTTGAAGCGAAGAAAACAACAGATAAGAAGAGAGGAAAGGGAATGACTAAGTAAAGAGAGGAGCTCTTCAATTTCCTCCCTATATCTGATGTTACTTGTCCTTCTTGGGTGGTGCCCTTCTTTCTCCCTTGAAGATGCAGAAAACGATCAGGAACACCCGTTCCATCGCCCATATATAGACAGAGATAAATCATGAGCATCAGCTGGGTTTGCTGCCGATCCAAAATGGGCGTCCCTTTTAATCGCTTTCTGTGTCTTGAAACGAGCAAAAGGGGCACCCTTACTAAGTGTTTTCTTGTGGTGTCCCTTTTCTTCGCTTGAAGATGCAGAAAACGATCCAAGAAGGACACCCGTTCCATCGCCCATATATAGACAGAGATAAATCATGAGCATCGGCTGGGTTTGCTGCCGATCCAAAATGGGCGTCCCTTTTAATCGCTTTCTGTTTCTTGAAACGAGCAAAAGGACACCCTAAGTGTTTCTTGTGGTGTCCCTTTTCTTCGCTTGAAGATGCAGAAAACGATCCAAGAAGGACACCCGTTCCATCGCCCATATATGGGGAGAGAGAGAAATCATGAGCATCAGCTGGGTTTGCTGCCAATCCAAAATGGGAGTCCCTTTTAATCGCTTGCTGTGTCTTCAAACGAGCAAAAGGGACACCCTAAGTGCTTTCTTGTGGGGTGTCCCTTTTCCTCGCTTGGAGATGCAGAAAACGATCAAAAAGGACACACATTCCATCGCCCATATATATATATATATAGAGAGAGAGAGAGAGAGAGAAAAAAAAATCATGAGCATCAGCTGGGTTGGCTGCCAATCCAAAATGGACGTCCCTTTTAATCGCTTTCTGTGTCTTCAAACGAACAAAAGAAAACACTTAGGTTCCTCACTTGAAGATGCAGGAAACGGCCCAACAAGGACACCCGTTCCATCGCCCATTTATGGAGATAGAGAGAGAGAGGGAGAAAGGAAAAAATCATGAGCATCAGCTGGGTTTGCTTACATGTTCATTGTTATTCCTTTTGTTTTTTCTAACGGAAATGAACAAGAGAAGAGAAAAATAAGAACCAGAGGAAAGATGAAAACGAGCACCATCTTCTCTTTGCCTGATTTTTGCATTTCGCCTGTCCTCATTTCTCTTCCATTCTTTTCATTGCTCTTCCATTTAGAGTTGCATTCCTTTTGATCTCTCCTCTTTCCTTTCTCTCTCTCTCTCCCTTCTCTTCTCTTGTTCTCCTTTAAATCTCAAAAACACAAAAGGAAGCTTCTTTTCCTTGTTGAATGAAGAATGAAAAAAGAAGAAAAGAGATAGGGAAAGAAATTGAAGAGCTCCATTGCCTATTGGTTCATTCCATTTCCTCTCTT
The DNA here is from genome assembly GCA_905221605.1 of Symbiodinium natans. Classification (NCBI taxonomy): domain Eukaryota; class Dinophyceae; order Suessiales; family Symbiodiniaceae; genus Symbiodinium; species Symbiodinium natans. The sequence continues at coordinate 12,493 of CAJNDS010001531.1, forward strand.
TCTATGTGTTGTTTTCCTTGTCGTTTCAGAAGGCAAGCAAAATAAGGGCAAGGGGGCTTCCTGAAGAAGAGAGAGGGCACCTATCTGCGAAGAGGTCTTGTCCTTTTTAATAATAGAGGGAAAAGGGAGAGACAAGGAAGGGAGAGATGATAGATAAAGAAGAGTGCCATCTTCTTTGCGCCTTGTTGTGTTCCTCAGTCTCCTTGTTTCTTGTCTGCTCTCTTCTGTTCAGTACCCTTCCAGAAAATTAAAATGGCCTCCTTTTTGTCTCTCCTCTCTCACTTCCCGTTCCCTTCTCTCCTTCTGTTTCCGTTTAACTGATAAAACACAAGAAAAGAACTTGAATGATAAAGCCTAGGAAGGTAAAGGAGATAAGGGAGATAGGATAGATAAAGAAGAGTGCCATCTTCTCAGCGCCTCGTTTTGTCTCTCCCTCTTCTCTATTCATCTCTCTTCTATTCTTTTCTTTGCTATTCCACTGAAATTGGATTCCTGTTATCTCTCCCCTCTCCTTCTCTCTCCCTCCTCTTCTCCTGTTCCCCTCTAAATGACAAAAACACAAGAAAGGAAGAACAAGTGGGGAATGGAAGCCCTTTTCCTGTCTTCTCCTGTTGCAATAAAGAAGGAAAAGAGCATAGGAGATAAGGAAGGGAATTGAAGAGCTCCTCTCGCTACTTTATCATGCCCTTTCCTTTCTATCTACCACACCAAACACGACTCTCAGCTTCCAAATAGACCCTATTTAAGCCACCCAGGCCCGACCCCCCCTCCCCCCCCCCCCCCCCCCTCCCCCCCCCTCCAACCGGGCGCGCCTTGGCTTGAAGAACCTGGGCCACGCTTCCTGTCGCCTCGGCCAGGGATTCGAAATATTCAATTTAGGGTTTAGGGTTCAGGGTTTAGGGTTTAGGATTTAGGGTCTAGGGTTTCGGGTTTAGGATTTAGGGTTGCGGGTTTAGGGTTCAGGGTGTCGGGGGGTAAAAGGAGGACCCCCAAGAAGGGACCGTTACTGTAATCGATTCCCCGACATAGCCCTCTTTAGGCCTAAGGGTTTAGGGCTAACAGTTTTTAGGGTTTAACTAGGGTGAACAGGGTTATGGTTTAGATTTTTTAGTGGTTGCATTAGGGTTCGGGATTTGGGTTTGGGGTCGGGGACTTCTAAACCCCGGGTTCGAGCTTGAAGGGAGCAAAAGGGCTTGCGGGAGCTCATGGAGTTTAGGGTATCATTGCGGCAGGGAGTTTAAACCTCAAACCCTACACGCTGGAAGTTGAAGGGGCTTTCCTACAACATGCACCCATCCAAGCCCGAAACCCTAAACCCCCCCCCCCCCCCCCCCCAAGGCACTGGAACTCTGTTCTACTAACTGCTTAAGAGTGCCCCCAAAATAGAACTGTTCTTCCTGATAAGGGCAATATAGGGGAAAATGCTTTTAAGTTTCTGGGGTTCTTAAGCAAGTAGTAGAACCCTAAACCCTAAACCCTAAACCCTAAACCCTAAACCCTAAACCCTGAACCCTGAACCCTAAACCCTGAACCCTAAGTCTGACTTTCATTCCGGGCCCCGCGGCCAGAGTCTTGCCAAGCTCCAAGTGGGCGTCCAGGTCGTCGATGACCTCCACTTTACCCTAAGCCCTTTTGCTACCCTAAACCCTACGCCCTAAACCCCAAACCCTAAACTCCCCAACCCCTCAACCCTAAAACCCCCAATTGTGCCCCAGGTTTTTTAAGGGTTTAGGGCCCCTGTATGCACGAAGTAACCCTAAACCCTAAACCCTAACCCCCAACCCCTAAACCCTACCCCAAGCATAGACCCGGAATATGCCCGAACATGCCCCCAAGATACGCCTCGAGGTGCTCCAAACTTTGGAACACAAAGAGGGCTGTGACTCCAAACCCCAAGAATACCTCACACCAGCGTACCCAATATGTCCAAGGATCGCCAAAGCCCGGGAAAAAAAACATCAAAAACTAGAAGAGTATAAAGACGATGTACGACTGAACTAACTTAGATGCTCAGTCCCCTTAGCGCAAACAAAGGTTCACCTTTGGATTTTAAAGGGAATTTTATGCTACCCCGAAAGGTTAAAGGTTACCCCACCCAGCACCTAAGGCAAACACACAACCCGAACTTAGCTCTCGGGCGTGCGCGTCCCGGAAATTTCGAGGTCCCGGCTTGAGGTGAAGGATCGCTAGGGTTTGAGTTTTGGGGTTCATCCAAGGGACTAAAGGAGGGACCCTTATGAGGGACCATAGGGGATATTTAGGGGTTATTTAGGGGCTACTTAGGTATATTGGGACGACATAAGGCATATGTAAATAAGGGAATAAGAGTTCCCCAACCCTAAACCCTAAACCCTAAACCCTAAACCCTAAACCCTGAACCCTAACCCTAACCCTAAACCCTAAACCCGCTCGGTCTTGGGTTTGAGGGTCTAGTCCTCGCATTCGATTAGTGAGTCTTCGTCGAGGCTTCA
>CAJNDS010001532.1:0-12500 GCA_905221605.1 Symbiodinium natans
GAAGGAGATCTGGAGCTTGGCGACAGACGGAAGCCTTGTCCACACGGCCTCCAAAAAGTGTCTCAGCACACGTGGCCAGACAAATGCAGACACGCCGATGGAGCTGGTGCAGTGTGATGCGGCTGGCGGCGTGCCGAAGTGGGAGCTGCAGCCCAATGGCCAGATCAAAATGGCGCAGAGCAACATGTGTGTGAGCCATCTTGGAGGGTCCAACTCAGTGGTGAACGCAGCAGCAGCAGCGTCAGCCTCGGCAAGCTCGACATTGGATCCCCATCACGGGGCGGCCCTTGCTATTGACGGTGTGGCGTCCACATACTGGGTCTCGAAGATGGGCGAGGCGGGTGACGTCACCTTGCTCGTAGACTTTGGAGAGCCCCTGCGTGGATCTGTGCTGGATATCGACTTCGAGTTTGTCCCTTCCGGTTTTGCAGTGCACGTGGCAGGAGCAAGGCCGGGGGAGTGGCTACAGGTGTTTGCTACGGACGCGAATGTTCTGAAACATGTGAAGATCCCACTGGATGCGGCCAAACCCACGTCAGCAGTCAAGCTTGTCATGCAGACTGCTCACCCAACGCTGGGCGTCCTGGGCGGCCACAAGCTTTTCGGCGTCCGCTCCATCAAAGTCCTGACGCGCCTGCTGCAGCCCGTGCTGGCGCCGTGTGCAGCAGCAGCGAAAAGCCCGGATGCCAGGGACAAGTTCTTTGCAGTAGCGGTGAATGCTTTCGACCCGAAGGCTTCTGCGACGTTGGCGGCCGAGTTGCCTGCGCTGGAGTCTGCAGACGCGGCCTTGTCGGCCGTTGTGGTGGAGCTTGCTGGAGCATTGCCTGCCATGAGCTCCTGCAAGCCAGCAGGGTCTGTCTTGCTCCAGGCCAATGGTACCATGGCCAAAACTCGGCAAACTCGGCAGGCCAGGCGCTCCGGCTTGGATCTAGTGCTTGATGTGACCCAGGAAACTGCCCTGCTGCAAGAAGCAAGGGCGACTGTGATCGCAGCGCGTGGTTTGCTGGTGTAGAAGAGAGCAAAGTCTGGGTCCTGGGTCTTGCAAAGCCGTAGCGTTCGGCTTGGTGATGTTCCGTGTTCCCAAGAGATCTGTGCTGTCTCTCGGCGCTGTACGCTTGCACGCGCAGTCGCTCAGCAAGTGCATGCAAGTGCGTGAAACGAACGCTCACATGCTCGTCTACAAGAATACAAGAGCGTGTACGGGTGCAATGAAACTACATTCATGAAGTTACTATGTCACAGTGTTTGTGGGCTCTTGTTTGAGAATTGTGTGGCCAAAGACAAAGATCTCACAAGTCACAGACTCCAACATATCCCACGCTTTCTGCTGCTTGCTGTGATGTCACTTCTGCGTGCTTCTGCCGTGGGGTGTCTCCTTGCTGCCCAGCTGGTGCAGCCACAAAGCAGCCTGTTCTAGGTTGTGACGGTTGTGGCAATCTTGTTTGCAAGAGGTCTTGAGCAGGGCGGAGCGCGCCAACGTCCGTGTCATGGCAGCGGGTCGTCGTGCGAATTCTGGACTTCTGGAAGTGCAGACGAGCTCTGGATCGTACGGGTCCGTGTGCGAGATGAATGCTGAGGCAGCCAACGTGGCATGCAAACAGATCGGCTATGATTTTGGCGTCTTGAGCCCATCGCCGTGTGCCAAGTATGGAGGTTTGAGTTGGTGTGGCGCAGCGGGGTCTCCCGTTGCCGTGAAGAACTTGAAATGTTCGGGAGCAGAGCTCAGTGTCGATGAGTGCAGCTCAGAAGAAGTAGATGACTCGTGCCTGAGCCACAGCAGCGATGCCATTGTTTTCTGTGGCATGACCTCTTTGAAGGCGTTTTCAGACGGCGAGCTGCGCCTGGTTGGCGGTGCCGGCGCTCCGGCCCTGCCCGGTGAGGCTGGTCGGCTGGAGATGTTCCGGGCCGCCTCGCAAGTGTGGGCGCCCGTGTGCAAGCTTGGCTTCACCAGTGGCTCTGCCTCTGTGGCTTGCAAGCAGATGGGGTACTCTGGATCTGCAGGCTTTGCCGGTTGCACGTCCAAGGAGACGTGTGGGGCAGTGCCGCCAGAGGTGTCGGAGTTGACTTGCGGTGGTGCCGAGACGACCGTGCTGGAGTGCTCCATGTCAGCAGGAGACGACGTATTCTGTGCGCCCCAGGAGTCACTGCTGCTGACTTGCGCTGGGCACGGCAACCCCATCGGACCACCAACAAATCTGTGAAAGGCTTGCAGGCTACTCTGTACCTCTGGGGCAACCATGGTTGCAGCGTGTTGTGGTGAGCGTTCTGCCTTGTCACTTTCGGCTTGCTTGTGGTTGGTCACGACTTGCCTGCTTGGTTTTTTGTTTTGAGCTTAGCCAACCGATCTATGCATGTGGTGTTGTTCACTGGCGAGTGCTTTTCTTGCGTTGATGTGTAGCTGTGGAACACAGAGGCAGACCTCAGGACAGATTCACTCAGCTACTCATTTTCATTGCTGGATGTTGCGGTGTCCGCTTGCTTTGCTTGTGCTGCTTGCATCTGGAAGCAGTGCAGCTGCCACAGCTGCTGCTGCCACTCCTGCCAATTTCTTGCTTGTCAGCGGCGTGACTGCGGAGGATGAGACTTGCTTGGTGGGTGCTGGGGCGAGTGTGTGGCTCGACTCGTGCGAAAGCGTCGTGACCAGCCTGAGCGGGAAGGAGATCTGGAGCTTAGCGACAGACGGAAGCCTTGTCCACACGGCCTCCAAAAAGTGTCTCAGCGCACGTGGCCAGACAAATGCAGACACGCCGGTGGAGCTGGTGCCGTGTGATGCGGCTGGCGGCGTGCCCAAGTGGGAGCTGCAGGCCAATGGCCAGATCAAAATGGCGCAGAGCAACATGTGTGTGAGCCATCTTGGAGGGTCCAACTCAGTGGTGAACGCAGCAGCAGCAGCGTCAGCCTCGGCAAGCTCGACGTTGGATCCCCATCACGGGGCGGCCCTTGCCGTTGACGGTGTGGCGTCCACATACTGGGTCTCGAAGATGGGCGAGGCGGGTGACGTCACCTTGCTCTTGGACTTTGGAGAGCCCCTGCGTGGATCTGTGCTGGATATCGACTTCGAGTTTGTCCCTTCCGGTTTTGCAGTGCACGTGGCAGGAGCAAGGCCGGGGGAGTGGCTACAGGTGTTTGCTACGGACGCGAATGTTCTGAAACATGTGAAGATCCCACTGGATGCGGCCAAACCCACGTCAGCAGTCAAGCTTGTCATGCAGACTGCTCACCCAACGCTGGGCGTCCTGGGCGGCCACAAGCTTTTCGGCGTCCGCTCCATCAAAGTCCTGACGCGCTTGCTGCAGCCCGTGCTGGCGCCGTGTGCAGCGGCAGCGAAAAGCCCGGATGCCAGGGACAAGTTCTTTGCAGTAGCGGTGAATGCTTTCGACCCGAAGGCTTCTGCGACGTTGGCGGCCGAGTTGCCTGCGCTGGAGTCTGCAGACGCGGCCTTGTCGGCCGTCGTGGTGGAGCTTGCTGGAGCATTGCCTGCCATGAGCTCCTGCAAGCCAGCAGGGTTGTCTTGCTCCAGGCCAATGGTACCATGGCCAAAACTCGGCAAACTCGGCAGGCCAGGCGCTCCGGCTTGGATCTAGTACTTGATGTGACCCAGGAAACTGCCCTGCTGCAAGAAGCAAGGGCGACTGTGATCGCAGCGCGTGGTTTGCTGGTGTAGAATTGTAGAAGAGAGCAAAGTCTGGGTCTTGCAAAGCCGTAGCCTTCGGCTTGGTGATGTACCGTGTTCCCAAGAGATCTGTGCTGTCTCTCGGCGCTGTACGCGTGCACGCAGCCGCTCAGCAAGTGCATGAAGCGAACGCTCACACGCACGTGTGCAGTCTACAAGAAGACAATAGTGTGTGCAGGTGCAATGAAGCTACATGAAGTTACTGTGTCACAGTGTTTGTGGGCGCTTGTTTGAGATTTGTGTGGCCAAAGACAAAGATCTCAAAAGTCACAGACTCCAACATATCCCACGCTTTCTGCTGCTTGCTGTGATGTCACTTCTTCGTGCTTCTGCCGTGGGGTGTCTCCTTGCTGCCCAGCTGGTGCAGCCACAAAGCAGCCTGTTCTAGGTTGTGACGGTTGTGGCAATCTTGTTTGCAAGAGGTCTTGAGCAGGGCGGAGCGCGCCAACGTCCGTGTCATGGCGGCGGGTCGTCGTGCGAACTCTGGACTTCTGGAAGTGCAGACGAGCTCTGGATCGTACGGGTCCGTGTGCGAGATGAATGCCGAGGCAGCCAACGTGGCATGCAAACAGATCGGCTATGATTTTGGCGTCTTGAGCCCATCGCCGTGTGCCAAGTATGGAGGTTTGAGTTGGTGTGGCGCAGCGGGGTCTCCCGTTGCCGTGAAGAACTTGAAATGTTCGGGAGCAGAGCTCAGTGTCGATGAGTGCAGCTCAGAAGAAGTAGATGACTCGTGCCTGAGCCACAGCAGCGATGCCGTTGTTTTCTGTGGCATGACCTCCTTGAAGGCGTTTTCAGACGGCGAGCTGCGCCTGGTTGGCGGTGCCGGCGCTCCGGCCCTGCCCGGCGAGGCTGGTCGGCTGGAGATGTTCCGGGCCGCCTCGCAAGTGTGGGCGCCCGTGTGCAAGCTTGGCTTCACCAGTGGCTCTGCCTCTGTGGCTTGCAAGCAGATGGGGTACTCTGGATCTGCAGGCTTTGCCGGTTGCACGTCCAAAGATACGTGTGGGGCAGTGCCGCCAGAGGTGTCGGAGTTGACTTGCGGTGGCTCCGAGACGACCGTGCTGGAGTGCTCCATGTCAGCAGGAGACGACGTATTCTGTGCGCCCCAAGAGTCACTGCTGCTGACTTGCGCTGGGCACGGCAATCCCATCGGACCACCAACAAATCTGTGAAAGGCTTGCAGGCTACTCTGTACCTCTGGGGCAACCATGGTTGCAGCGTGTTGTGGTGAGCGTTTTGCCTTGTCACTTTCGGCTTGCTTGTGGTTGGTCACGACTTGCCTGCTTGTTTTTTGTTTTGAGCTTAGCCAACCGATCTATGCATGTGGTGTTGTTCACTGGCGAGTGTTTTTCTTGCGTTGATGTGTAGCTGTGGAACACAGAGGCAGACCTCAGGACAGATTCACTCAGCTACTCATTTTCATTGCTGGATGTTGCGGTGTCCGCTTGCTTTGTTTGGTGTGCTGCTTGCATCTGGAAGCAGCGCAGCTGCCACAGCTGCTGCTGCCGCTCCTGCCAATTTCTTGCTTGTCAGCGGCGTGACTGCGGCGGATGAGACTTGCTTGGTGGGTGCTGGGGCGAGTGTGTGGCTCGACTCGTGCGAGAGCGCCGTGACCAGCCTGAGCGGGAAGGAGATCTGGAGCTTAGCGACAGACGGAAGCCTTGTCCACACGGCCTCCAAAAAGTGTCTCAGCGCACGTGGCCAGACAAATGCAGACACGCCGGTGGAGCTGGTGCCGTGTGATGCGGCTGGCGGCGTGCCCAAGTGGGAGCTGCAAGCCAATGGCCAGATCAAAATGGCGCAGAGCAACATGTGTGTGAGCCATCTTGGAGGGTCCAACTCAGTGGTGAACGCAGCAGCAGCAGCGTCAGCCTCGGCAAGCTCGACGTTGGATCCCCATCACGGGGCGGCCCTTGCCATTGACGGTGTGGCGTCCACATACTGGGTCTCGAAGATGGGCGAGGCGGGTGACGTCGCCTTGCTCTTGGACTTTGGAGAGCCCCTGCGTGGATCTGCGCTGGATATCGACTTCGAGTTTGTCCCTTCCGGTTTTGCAGTGCACGTGGCAGGAGCAAGGCCGGGGGAGTGGCTACAGGTGTTTGCTACGGACGCGAATGTTCTGAAACATGTGAAGATCCCACTGGATGCGGCCAAACCCACGTCAGCAGTCAAGCTTGTCATGCAGACTGCTCACCCGACGCTGGGCGTCCTGGGCGGCCACAAGCTTTTCGGCGTCCGCTCCATCAAAGTCCTGACGCGCTTGCTGCAGCCCGTGCTGGCGCCGTGTGCAGCGGCAGCGAAAAGCCCGGATGCCAGGGACAAGTTCTTTGCAGTAGCGGTGAATGCTTTCGACCCGAAGGCTTCTGCGACGTTGGCGGCCGAGTTGCCTGCGCTGGAGTCTGCAGACGCGGCCTTGTCGGCCGTTGTGGTGGAGCTTGCTGGAGCATTGCCTGCCATGAGCTCCTGCAAGCCAGCAGGGATTGTCTTGCTCCAGGCCAATGGTACCATGGCCAAAACTCGGCAAACTCGGCAGGCCAGGCGCTCCGGCTTGGATCTAGTGCTTGATGTGACCCAGGAAACTGCCCTGCTGCAAGAAGCAAGGGCGACTGTGATCGCAGCGCGTGGTTTGCTGGTGTAGAAGAGAGCAAAGTCTGGGTCTTGCAAAGCCATAGCCTTCGGCTTGGTGATGTACCGTGTTCCCAAGAGATCTGTGCTGTCTCTCGGCGCTGTACGCGTGCACGCGCAGCCGCTCAGCAAGTGCATGAAGCGAACGCTCACATGCACGTGTGCAGTCTACAAGAAGACAACAGTGTGTGCAGGTGCAATGAAGCTACATGAAGTTACTGTGTCACAGTGTTTGTGGGCGCTTGTTTGAGATTTGTGTGGCCAAAGATAAAGATCTCAAAAGTCACAGACTCCAACATATCCCACGCTTTCTGCTGCTTGCTGTGATGTCACTTCTGCGTGCTTCTGCCGTGGGCTGTCTCCTTGCTGCCGAGCTGGTGCAGCCACAAAGCAGCCTGTTCTAGGTTGTGACGGTTGTGGCAATCTTGTTTGCAAGAGGTCTTGAGCAGGGCGGAGCGCGCCAACGTCCGTATCATGGCGGCGGGTCGTCGTGCGAACTCTGGACTTCTGGAAGTGCAGACGAGCTCTGGATCGTACGGGTCCGTGTGCGAGATGAATGCCGAGGCAGCCAACGTGGCATGCAAACAGATCGGCTATGATTTTGGCGTCTTGAGCCCGTCGCCGTGTGCCAAGTATGGAGGTTTGAGTTGGTGTGGCGCAGCGGGGTCTCCCGTTGCCGTGAAGAACTTGAAATGTTCGGGAGCAGAGCTCAGTGTCGATGAGTGCAGCTCAGAAGAAGTAGATGACTCGTGCCTGAGCCACAGCAGCGATGCCATTGTTTTCTGCGGCATGACCTCTTTGAAGGCGTTTTCAGACGGCGAGCTGCGCCTGGTTGGCGGTGCCGGCGCTCCGGCCCTGCCCGGCGAGGCTGGTCGGCTGGAGATGTTCCGGGCCGCCTCGCAAGTGTGGGCGCCCGTGTGCAAGCTTGGCTTCACCAGTGGCTCTGCCTCTGTGGCTTGCAAGCAGATGGGGTACTCTGGATCTGCAGGCTTTGCCGGTTGCACGTCCAAAGATACGTGTGGGGCAGTGCCGCCAGAGGTGTCGGAGTTGACTTGCGGTGGCTCCGAGACGACCGTGCTGGAGTGCTCCATGTCAGCAGGAGACGACGTATTCTGTGCGCCCCAAGAGTCACTGCTGCTGACTTGCGCTGGGCACGGCAATCCCATCGGACCACCAACAAATCTGTGAAAGGCTTGCAGGCTACTCTGTACCTCTGGGGCAACCATGGTTGCAGCGTGTTGTGGTGAGCGTTTTGCCTTGTCACTTTCGGCTTGCTTGTGGTTGGTCACGACTTGCCTGCTTGTTTTTTGTTTTGAGCTTAGCCAACCGATCTATGCATGTGGTGTTGTTCACTGGCGAGTGTTTTTCTTGCGTTGATGTGTAGCTGTGGAACACAGAGGCAGACCTCAGGACAGATTCACTCAGCTACTCATTTTCATTGCTGGATGTTGCGGTGTCCGCTTGCTTTGCTTGTGCTGCTTGCATCTGGAAGCAGTGCAGCTGCCACAGCTGCTGCTGCCACTCCTGCCAATTTCTTGCTTGTCAGCGGCGTGACTGCGGAGGATGAGACTTGCTTGGTGGGTGCTGGGGCGAGTGTGTGGCTCGACTCGTGCGAAAGCGCCGTGACCAGCCTGAGCGGGAAGGAGATCTGGAGCTTAGCGACAGACGGAGGCCTTGTCCACACGGCCTCCAAAAAGTGTCTCAGCGCACGTGGCCAGACAAATGCAGACACGCCGGTGGAGCTGGTGCCGTGTGATGCGGCTGGCGGCGTGCCCAAGTGGGAGCTGCAAGCCAATGGCCAGATCAAAATGGCGCAGAGCAACATGTGTGTGAGCCATCTTGGAGGGTCCAACTCAGTGGTGAACGCAGCAGCAGCAGCGTCAGCCTCGGCAAGCTCGACGTTGGATCCCCATCACGGGGCGGCCCTTGCCATTGACGGTGTGGCGTCCACATACTGGGTCTCGAAGATGGGCGAGGCGGGTGACGTCGCCTTGCTCTTGGACTTTGGAGAGCCCCTGCGTGGATCTGCGCTGGATATCGACTTCGAGTTTGTCCCTTCCGGTTTTGCAGTGCACGTGGCAGGAGCAAGGCCGGGGGAGTGGCTACAGGTGTTTGCTACGGACGCGAATGTTCTGAAACATGTGAAGATCCCACTGGATGCGGCCAAACCCACGTCAGCAGTCAAGCTTGTCATGCAGACTGCTCACCCAACGCTGGGCGTCCTGGGCGGCCACAAGCTTTTCGGCGTCCGCTCCATCAAAGTCCTGACGCGCCTGCTGCAGCCCGTGCTGGTGCCGTGTGCAGCGGCAGCGAAAAGCCCCGATGCCAGGGACAAGTTCTTTGCAGTAGCGGTGAATGCTTTCGACCCGAAGGCTTCTGCGACGTTGGCGGCCGAGTTGCCTGCGCTGGAGTCTGCAGACGCGGCCTTGTCGGCCGTTGTGGTGGAGCTTGCTGGAGCATTGCCTGCCATGAGCTCCTGCAAGCCAGCAGGGTCTGTCTTGCTCCAGGCCAATGGTACCATGGCCAAAACTCGGCAAACTCGGCAGGCCAGGCGCTCCGGCTTGGATCTAGTGCTTGATGTGACCCAGGAAACTGCCCTGCTGCAAGAAGCAAGGGCGACTGTGATCGCAGCGCGTGGTTTGCTGGTGTAGAAGAGAGCAAAGTCTGGGTCCTGGGTCTTGCAAAGCCGTAGCGTTCGGCTTGGTGATGTTCCGTGTTCCCAAGAGATCTGTGCTGTCTCTCGGCGCTGTACGCTTGCACGCGCAGTCGCTCAGCAAGTGCATGAAGCGAACGCTCACATGCACGTGTGCAGTCTACAAGAAGACAACAGTGTGTGCAGGTGCAATGAAGCTACATGAAGTTACTGTGTCACAGTGTTTGTGGGCTCTTGTTTGAGATTTGTGTGGCCAAAGACAACGATCTCACAAGTCCCACGCTTTCTGCTGCTTGCTGTGATGTCACTTCTTCGTGCTTCTGCCGTGGGGTGTCTCCTTGCTGCCCAGCTGGTGCAGCCACAAAGCAGCCTGTTTTAGGTTGTGACGGTTGTGGCAATCTTGTTTGCAAGAGGTCTTGAGCAGGGCGGAGCGCGCCAACGTCCGTGTCATGGCGGCGGGTCGTCGTGCGAACTCTGGACTTCTGGAAGTGCAGACGAGCTCTGGATCGTACGGGTCCGTGTGCGAGATGAATGCCGAGGCAGCCAACGTGGCATGCAAACAGATCGGCTATGATTTTGGCGTCTTGAGCCCATCGCCGTGTGCCAAGTATGGAGGTTTGAGTTGGTGTGGCGCAGCGGGGTCTCCCGTTGCCGTGAAGAACTTGAAATGTTCGGGAGCAGAGCTCAGTGTCGATGAGTGCAGCTCAGAAGAAGTAGATGACTCGTGCCTGAGCCACAGCAGCGATGCCATTGTTTTCTGTGGCATGACCTCCTTGAAGGCGTTTTCAGACGGCGAGCTGCGCCTGGTTGGCGGTGCCGGTGCTCCGGCCCTGCCCGGTGAGGCTGGTCGGCTGGAGATGTTCCGGGCCGCCTCGCAAGTGTGGGCGCCCGTGTGCAAGCTTGGCTTCACCAGTGGCTCTGCCTCTGTGGCTTGCAAGCAGATGGGGTACTCTGGATCTGCAGGCTTTGCCGGTTGCACGTCCAAGGAGACGTGTGGGGCAGTGCCGCCAGAGGTGTCGGAGTTGACTTGCGGTGGCGCCGAGACGACCGTGCTGGAGTGCTCCATGTCAGCAGGAGACGACGTATTCTGTGCGCCGCAGGAGTCACTGCTGCTGACTTGCGCTGGGCACGGCAACCCCATCGGACCACCAACAAATCTGTGAAAGGCTTGCAGGCTACTCTGTACCTCTGGGGCAACCATGGTTGCAGCGTGTTGTGGTGAGCGTTTTGCCTTGTCACTTTCGGCTTGCTTGTGGTTGGTCACGACTTGCCTGCTTGTTTTTTGTTTTGAGCTTAGCCAACCGATCTATGCGTGTGGTGTTCACTAGCGAGTGTTTTTCTTGCGTTGCTGTGTAGCTGTGGAACACAGAGGCAGACCTCAGGACAGGTTCATTCAGCTCCTCATTTTCATTGCTGGATATTGCGGTGTCCGCTTGCTCTGCTTGCATAACTGTGCCAGCGTAGCGGGTTAGCGCATGAAGCGTCTCGTTGTTCTTCTTTCGCGTCGTTGGTTGTGGCTTGTGGCTCGCGTAGCCATTGCACTGCGAAGCAGGTGCATGCAGCTTCTGGTAGATTTCGCGTGCTAGGCTAGGTCGCATTCGACTTCCCGCCACCGCCCCACTCACCTCCAGGAAGGAAGTTTTCGGTCGACGTAGCACAGTTGGCATAAGGCTAGCTGTGGATCGGTTTTCCTGCGCATCCCGCTGAACAAAAGAAGGCTTGAGCGTGTGCGCTGTTTCACGGTGGGCTGCAAGCGTGGTAGGGTGGGAGTCCTGCGACTTGAATTAAGAGACGGTGCTTGTCAGCGGCGTGACTGCGGAGGCTGAAACTTGCGTGGGTCGAACTGGAGGGAACCGGAGGGCTCTCTTTGTCTCTCTCTCTCTCTCTCTCTCTCTCTCTCTCTCTCTCTCTCTCTCTCTCTCTCTCTCTCTCTCTCTCTCTCTCTGTTCTCTCTCTCTCTTCCCTCCTCTCTCCTCTCTCTCTCTCTCTCTCTCTGTCTCTCTTCCTCTCTCTCTCTCTCTCTCTCCTCTCTCTCTCTCTCTCTCTCTCTTCTCTCTCTCTCTTTCCCCTCTTCTCTCTCTTCTCTCTATCTATCTCTCTCTCTTTCTCTCCTCTCTCTCTCTCTGTTCTTTCTGTCTCTGCTGTCTCTGTCTCTGTCCCTCGGTCTCTGTCTCTCTGTCTCTGTCTGTCTCTGTCTCTGTCTCTGTCTCTGTCTCTGTCTCTGTCTCTGTCTCTGTCTCTGTCTCTGTCTCTGTCTCTGTCTCTGTCTCTGTCTCTGTCTCTGTCTCTGTCTCTGTCTCTGTCTCTCTCTCTCTCTCTCTCTCTCTCTCTCTCTCTCTCTCTCTCTCTTACTTAAGTGGTGGTTTGCCGTGATTGTCGCGTGGCAGCGCGAAGTGGCCGGACAATGCGGCATGTTTCTGCTTGAAGCTGTGTGGCTGAAGCGCAGTGATGTTTGTTTGACCGGTGTGTAGACCGGGAGCAGAGTGTGGGACTCGCCCTGATTTTCGATCTCCCGCCCGCCCTTGCCCGATCGAAAATCTGGGCAGGGGCCACCGTTTGTCAGCGACAGGCTGATGGGGGGATACATTTCTGTTAGCGTGCGGCTGATGCATCGTTTTACTAAGCAGGGCTTTTGGCCATGCGGTCAGTGTAGATTCTGGCTGTTTCTGCCACCGCCTTTAGAGAGAGCATTGCGTGCAGTCGTCTTGTGCTGGGCCAAGGGTGTCCGGGTTCGGTAGGATCCCTTGGTGGGTGCTGGGGTGAGTGTGTGGCTCGACTCGTGCGAAAGCGCCGTGACCAGCCTGAGCGAGAAGGAGACCTGGAGCTTGGCGACAGATGGAAGCCTTGTCCACGCGGCCTCCAAAAAGTGTCAGCTGGTGCAGTGTTGGCGGCGTGCCGAGGTGGGAGCTGCAGATCAAAATGGCGTAGAGCAACATGTGCCATCTTGGAGGGTCAAACGGGTCCAATTCAGTGGTGAACGCAGGGAAAGCTTGCGCGCCCTGGGCATGCCATGCGCCCGCGCGTACACAGTGTGTTGGGTTGATGTTGCTTGATGCGTTGCGACATGTTGAGACTTGTTCAGCTTTGTGGTGTTGCTGCTGTCAGCTTCGCTTCGAAAGCCCACCGGCCCGCCCCTTGAGTGTGGGTGATTTATCTGTCTGTCCAAGGACAGAGGTTCGAGAGTGTGTAGCCCCCCCCCATGGCCAGCTGCTGCTGTGCCTGGGGGGTGGTGCTTGCGTGCGGTCCATTGGACTTTGGAGAGCCCCGCGTGGATCTGTGCTGGATATCGACTTCGAGTTTGTCCCTTCCAGTGCACGTGGACGGACCAAGAACCGCCCAACAACAGCCACCCAACCCAGCAAACCCAGCGTCCCCAGCGTTCCGGCGTCCCCAGCGTCCCCAGCGTCCCCAGCGTCCCTGGCGTCCCTGGCGTCCCTGGCGTCCCTGGCGTCCCTGGCGTCCCTGGCGTCCCTGGCGTCCCTGGCGTCCCTGGCGTCCCTGGCGCTGACGCTCCGGCTCAAGTCTCTAGACGTTCGTCCACCTTTCTGC
>CAJNDS010001533.1:0-14744 GCA_905221605.1 Symbiodinium natans
GGAGAAGTGGCAGCAGACCAAAACATCGGCACCCTGGTGGGGCTTCAGCATGGCTTGCTACTGGAAACGACCCACGAGAAGAAGTTGCTCCTGCCTCATTCGGAGGTGCTGAGGGAGATCCATGGCAACCATTGCCTCGTGAAGATGAACCTAGGTCATCTCCTGAATCCACCGGTGTTTGTATACTCTGTCCGCGAAGATCTTCGAGAGTTGAGGGGCCAGAAAGATCGCGTGGCCTGGCTCTACCTTGCTAAGTTGCATGCGCTGACATCCCATGTGCTCCGAGATCCGTTTACGTTGCGAACTGGAACAGAAACATCTTTGGGTCTCCTTCGATCGGCTCGATGCAGAGGGAACTTGTCCAATGGTGCTGACGTTCCTCGTTCCGAGGCAGAAAGAACCTTGCAGGAAATTGCCAGGCTGTCCCCAGTGCGACAAAGCAAGAACGGCGCCGAGGTCGTCAATTTCCAGCAGTTCTGTGCGCTCTGCGCACATGAAGGCTTCGCTTTTCTTGCACGTGACGCCCTGCAGGAGATTTCGGAGCAACAAGCCCTTTCAGGTTTGCAAAGTCACCACCAACCTCAATATTGTTTGGAGAGGTGCGGCAGCTTGGCCCAAAGGGCATATTTCCGCAGCAGTGAGATCTTCGGCTTGCCCGGGCGTTTGGAAGCAGAGGAGGAGGCGGCGGCTGCGCAGCCATGTCGGCCGTGGCAACCAGAACCTTGGCACGAGAGCTTAGGAGGTTGCCAAGAGGTCAGGGACGTTGCGTTCGTGATTTTCGGCAAGACTTTGGCGCCGCCGCCTGAGAGAAGGCCTTGCTTGAAGAGTCTCCTGCTTACCAATCAAAGTTTGCAAGGGTGCGGCAACGTGTCCTGTGAAGAGCAGAGTGTGGGCACGTGGGAGCTTATGAGTGGGGATGGTCTGCGACATTGGTGGTTGACTTTCTTTCGGGCTGCAAAGCGAGGAAGCAAGGAGAAATGCAGCTTCATGCTGGCTTACTTTGCTTCCCGATGGCCCCATTGTGTGGCTCACCTACAAGTGTTGGCCAGCATTTGTTTGCACAGCAACGACTTCCGAGCCTTGGATCCTCCGGCTTATTCATTGTACATACAGCCGAACGAGAGGGACTTGAATGCCAACACAGTCCAGGGCATCATCCGGAGGCACCTGAGGCCCTTCAAAGAAGCTCGGCCCCAAAGACCCACCCATCGTCAGCAAATCCAAGCTGATCAAGAATATAAGGCCAGGAAACAGGAACACAACCATCTTTGTGCCGAAAGCCTCCAGCGGTTGCAGGGTGTAGTCAACCAGAGGTGGCTTCAGAAGCTACGAGCTGTGCAGGTCCATGACTGTGAAGACCACATGGTCCAGAACGCTTTGGCGCTTGCAGGGGAGTTGAATGGATGCTTTGAACGCTGGTGGCGGGCAGCTGAATTGCATGCGTTTCTGGAGCAGGTGGAGAACACAATTCAGCAGTTCGGAGGCGCTTCCTTGCGGAACTTGCTGCCGTGGTCCAGTCGTGCTGTTTGGGGAAGCTGCCCGGCCGAAACTCGGACGCTGCCGCCACCCGCTTGCAGAGATGCCTTTAACCTCTCCGAGCCTCTCCCTTCAGAGCTGGAAGAGCATCCTTTGGATGATCTGTGGGAGGCAGGAGCACCGAAAGAACAGTTTGTGTTGAAGCCGACACCGGCCTTTCAACCACCCCCTCGGCGGTCAGCGGAACTGCAGTTGGCGAGAGACGAAGGCTGTTCTGCCATCTACGCGGAGCTTAGCAAGCCACTGCACGAGAGTTGGCGCCTGGCGCAAGAGATGAAGTTGCCTCAGATCTCTGATGGTTGTTTTCCGACCACATTGAGCGACGACCTGCAAGCTGCGCTGGAAGCAAGGCAGAAGGAGACAGATGGTGCCTGGCAGCGCGTGCTTGAAGCCATGCATGGCCAGGGACGGTTTGATGCTTTGATGAGGAGCTGTGGGTTACTTGAAGAACCAGCTCCGCTCTACGTCCTTTCCAGGCTTCTCAGGGAGGAAGGTCAGTTGACGCAGGCGCCCATGCACATCACGCGAGGTGAGTGATTCCAGATGTCATGTTGTGTCAGAGTAGTATGAACGAAATCATGAAGGAACATGCGTGTGTCATCACATGTGTGTCTTCATCTTTCCATCGGTGCCTATGTCCTGTTTCCGCACCCAGAGGGGCGTGCAACCGGGCAGGTCATTGGCTCCTACGCTGTCGCCCTGCGTGCGCAACAGCGCATTCTTCGATGCTTGCGGTTGCGAGAGAGGCCCGACATGGCTCCATGGCTCGCGCGCGAGCTGCAGCAGGCGAGCTCCGGGTGTGTCAACTGGAGGCCGCGTGAGCAACCCGCTTGGTTGCTTCTGGAGGTTGACAACGAGCCCTGGCAGTTGATCATTGGCAGTGTCGGAAGCAAGAACACCAGATGGCATCAGATGGCTTGATACCTCTGATCCATCTGCAATATTCTGTAGTCTCATGCCTTAGAAGGCAATTCGCAAAGGTGTGTCCCAAAAACAGCAATCCCCCCAACCGGGGTTCCCTTGCATGTGTGCGATGTTCATCACGTGTGCTTCCCAAAAAACACCACATGCACGCACATCTGATTCCCGAATGTTTGGGCTGTGGTTTTTTCTCGCTTCGTCGCCGTTACTTTGCACATCGCCGAGGATTTTTGCATCCGCGAGCAGCAGGCCGCTGTGGCCGCACAGCTCATCAAGGCACCGTGGAACCAACTGCTGCAGCTGAATATGGGCGAGGGGAAGCCGCTTGTTATCAATTGGCCAACAAAAGGTTTTGGAGATGTTGTTTATTCTCCACATATTTCTCGCAACATAAGCAAGTGTTTGCAGCAAAGCCCCAGGAAAAGGTTTTGAAGACTGCTATTTTTCCTTTGGGATTTTCGGAGAGCTTCAAGAATTCCTTCAAAATTGTGCATTTTAGCTACCGCTGTTTTGGCTTTTCGCATGATATTGCGCAACTGCATACGATGATGCACATGCATATTGAGAAAAGTAGGTACAGGATTTTTGTCCATACATAACCGCTGCGTTTAGGCAGCGTGGGTGCCTGAGTGGAATTCTCGCCCGGAAATGCTGGGCCCCGATCTCCACTGGGACAACGGATTTTGTAGGGCATCCGTCCTGCGCAAAAACTTGTGAGACATGTCATCTTTGAAATTCTGAGACATATTGCAAACATTTGTCAGCATGCTCCTGAAACGAAGTGGGCAAACACATTCTGTGTATCACAGGTTCATGGTTTTGTTTTCTTGGTTTCTGAACCTATCGAGATACGGCTGTTCATGGCCCTTGGCAAAACCTAGACGAGGGTTCGTTGTTGCGACGCACCGATGGCAGAGCGAAGCCACCGATATCCACCGATGAACTAGCGTGTCCCGGAGAATTTGTTAAACCTCCATGCCTTCCCGTCTCTCTATCCTTCTCTATATTATACACACATACACACACATATATATATATATGTATTTTTCCCAGAAAGACTACATACATATATATACACACATACGGAAAATTTGCACACACACACACATACACACACACGCACACACACACACACATATATATATATATATGAGCCCGCCGCCTTTAGGGTCTATTTAGCTTTGGGTTTTTCTTATTGCTTAAAAAGAGCGAATATAAATATCGTAATACAAAAATACATATTTACACCTACATATGGCACGCAAATCTCATGCCCAGCGGTTCTAGGCCTAGCCGCACGCCATTACGAACTGCGAATTTCTGGTTGTTCTTATTTTCATTTGTTTCTCTTTGCTATCTGTGTATGCGTGTTCTTTTTTCAGCCTGCGTGAAAAAGTCGCTGTTTGGCTGCGGCAGAAGGGAAAGAGAAGTGAGAGAGGAGAGACAACAAGGAGGCCATTTTAATTTTCTGGAAGGGTATTGATTGAAAAGAAGAGAAGAGACAAGAAACAAGGAGACGGATGGCACTCTTCTTTATCTATCATCTCTCCCTTCCTTGCCTCTCCCATTTCCCTCTATAATTCAAAAGACAAGACCATTCTTGCTCTTCGCAGATCAGAGGAGAGATCAAAAGGAATGCAATTTTAATGGGAAGAGCAATGAAAAGAATGGAAGAGAAATGAAGACAGGAGAGGGAGGTGCAAAATCAGGCTAAGAGAAGATGGTGCTCGTTTTCATCTTTCTTCTCTTGCTCTTTTCCTTTTCAAATAAACAACAAAAGGAAGAACAATGAACATGCAAAGGAACCCGTTTTCTTTTTCCATGTGGGAACAAGGAAAGAACAGAGGCGATAAGGCGAGAGGAGGGATTTGCTGAAGCATGGGGAGGGTCTACGGACAAGGAGCCAACCCCGCTCACTTTCCCCATCCATTGAAACAGGAAAAGAAAGGAACAGGGCCTCCATTCCCCTCTTGTTCTTCCTTTCTTGTGTTTTTGTCACATCAAGGGGAACAGGAGAAGAGAAGGGAGAAAGAAGGAGAGAGGAGAGACAAAAAGGATTGCATTTGTACTGGGAAGAGCAAAGAAAAGAATAGAAGAGAGATGAATAAAGGAGAGGGAGAGACAAAATAAGGCGCAGAGAAGATGGCACTCTTCTTTATCTATCCTCTCCCCCTTATCTCTCCCTGCCCTCTTTCTTTTCGAAATAAGAAAACAAAAAGGAAGAACTATGAGAAGGAGAAGGGGACGGAAAGGAACAGAAGGGATAGGCCGATAGGAGGGGGTATGGCAAGGTCCACGCGCAAGGAGTCACCCTCTGCTTACCCTTCCACTGCCTTATCATACAAGTTCCTTTCTTGCGCTGTATCAGTTGAAAGGAAACAGAAGGAGAGAAGGGAAAGGGAAGTGAGAGAGGAGAGATGACAAGGATGGCATTTTTCTGGAAGCGCAACTGTACCGGAATGTGGCCACAATAAGCAGGCCAGGGAGACTCAGGCGGGGCAACTGTAGCGGAATGTGGCCACAACAAGCAGGCCAGGGAGGCTCAGGCGGGGCAAGTCTCTCCCTAATTAGAAAAAAACCAATCTTGCTCTTCGCAAATAGATAAGTGCCCTTCTTCCTCTTCAGGAAATCGCCTTTCCCTTATTTTGCTTTCTGAAGCGAATAAGAAAAAGAACAGATAAGAAGAAAGGACAGGGAATGACTAGGTAAAGAGAGGAGCTCTTCAATTTTGCATTACTTTTCCTTCTTGGGGGGTCCTTTTTTCTCCCTTGAAGATGCAGAAAACTCTCAAAAGGAACACCCGTTCCATCGCCCATTTACTCTTCCCTTCCTTATCTCCTATGCTCTTTTCCTTAGTCATTGCAACAGGAGAAGACAGGAAAAGGGCCTCCATTCCCCTCTTGTTCTTCCTTTCTTGTGTTTTTGTCATATAAAGGGGAACAGGAGAAGAGAAGGGAAAGAGAAGGAGAGAGGAGCGATGAAAGGAACACAATTTTAATGGGAAGAGCCAAGAAAAGAATGGAAGAGAGATGAATAAAGGAGAAGGAGAGACAAAACAAGTTGCAAAGAAGATGGCGCTCTTCTTAATCCATCCCCTCTCCCTTATCTCTCCCTTCCCTTTTTCTTTTCGAAATAAGAAAAACTAAGCAGGAAGAATTATGAAAAGGAGAAGGGTAAGGAAAAGAGCAGAAGAGATAGGCCGAAAAGAGTGATATGATGAAGTATGGCAAGGTCCACACTCAAGGAGTCACCCTCTGCTTACCCTCCCACTGCCCTTATCATACAAGTTCCCTTCTTGTGGTTTATCAGCTAAACGGAAACAGAAGGAGAGAAGGGAAAGAGAAGTGAAAGAGGAGAGACAACAAGGATGCCATGTTAATTTTCTGGAAGGGTATTGAAAAGAAGAGAAAAGACAAGAAACAAGGGGACGGATGGCACTCTTCTGTATCTATCATCCTTGTCTTTCCCTTTTCCCTCTATAATTAAAAAACAGGCGCCATCTCTCGTCTTCAGGAACCCGTTCACTTTTTCCGTTTGGGAACAAGGAAAAGAACAGAGGCGATAGGGCGAGAGGAAGAATTTGCTGAAGCATGGGGAGGGTCTACGGGCAAGTAGCCAACCCCGCTCACTTGCCCCATCCATTGTGAAAAGAACAGGGCCTCCATTCCCCTCTTGTTCTTCCTTTCTTGCGTTTTTGTCATTTAAGGGGGAACAGCAGAAGAGAAGGGAACGAGAAGGAGAGAGGAGCGATGAAAGGAACACAATTTTAATGGGAAGAGCCAAGAAAAGAATAGAAGAGAGATGAATAAAGGAGAGGGAGAGACAAAACAAGGCGCAAAGAAGATGGCACTCTTCTTTATCTATCCTCTCTCCCTTATCTCTGCAAGGAATAGAACAGACAGGAAGCAAGGAGACGGAGTGACAAAACTTGTCGCAAAGCTTTATATATCTCCCTTGTCTCTCCCTAATTAGAAAAAACCAATCTTGCTATTCACAGATAGATAGGTGCCCTTCTTCCTCTTCAGGAAATCGCCTTTCCCTTATTTTGCTTGTTGAAGCGACTAAGAAGAACAACAGATAAGAAGAGAGGACAGGGAATGACTAGGTAAAGAGAGGAGCTCTTCAATTTTCCTCCCTATCTCTTATGTTACTTTTCCTCCTTGGGGGATGTCCTATTTTCTCCCTTGAAGATGCAGAAAACTCTCAAAAGAAACGCCCGTTCCATCGCCCATTTACTCTTCAATTCCCTTCCTTATCTCCTATGCTCTTTTCCTTATTCATTGCAACAGGAGAAGACAGGAAAAGGGCCTCCATTCCCCTCTTGTTCTTCCTTTCTTGTGTTTTTTGTCATATAAAGGGGAACAGCAGAAGAGAAGGGAAAGAGAAGGAGAGAGGAGCGATGAAAGGAACACAATTTTAATGGGAAGAGCCAAGAAAAGAATGGAAGAGAGATGAATAAAGGAGAAGGAGAGACAAAACAAGTTGCAAAGAAGAGGGCGCTCTTCTTAATCCATCCCCTCTCCCTTTTCTCTCCCTTCCCTTTTTCTTTTCGAAATAAGAAAAACTAAGCAGGAAGAATTATGAAAAGGAGAAGGGTAAGGAAAAGAGCAGAAGAGATAGGCCGAAAAGAGTGATATGATGAAGTATGGCAAGGTCCACACGCAAGGAGTCACCCTCTGCTTACCCTCCCACTGCCCTTATCATACAAGTTCCCTTCTTGTGGTTTATCAGCTAAACGGAAACAGAAGGAGAGAAGGGAAAGAGAAGTGAGAGAGGAGAGACAACAAGGATGCCATGTTAATTTTCTGGAAGGGTATTGAAAAGAAGAGAAAAGACAAGAAACAAGGGGACGGATGGCACTCTTCTGTATCTATCATCCTTGTCTTTCCCTTTTCCCTCTATAATTAGAAAAACAGGCGCCCTCTCTCGTCTTCAGGAACCCGTTCACTTTTTCCGTTTGGGAACAAGGAAAAGAACAGAGAGGCGATAGGGCGAGAGGAAGAATTTGCTGAAGCATGGGGAGGGTCTACGGGCAAGTAGCCAACCCCGCTCACTTGCCCCATCCATTGTGAAAAGAACAGGGCCTCCATTCCCCTCTTGTTCTTCCTTTCTTGCGTTTTTGTCATTTAAGGGGGAACAGCAGAAGAGAAGGGAAAGAGAAGGAGAGAGGAGCGATGAAAGGAACACAATTTTAATGGGAAGAGCCAAGAAAAGAATAGAAGAGAGATGAATAAAGGAGAGGGAGAGACAAAACAAGGCGCAAAGAAGATGGCACTCTTCTTTATCTATCCTCTCTCCCTTATCTCTGCAAGGAATAGAACAGACAGGAAGCAAGGAGACGGAGTGACAAAACTTGTCGCAAAGCTTTATATATCTCCCTTGTCTCTCCCTAATTAGAAAAAACCAATCTTGCTATTCACAGATAGATAGGTGCCCTTCTTCCTCTTCAGGAAATCGCCTTTCCCTTATTTTGCTTGTTGAAGCGACTAAGAAGAACAACAGATAAGAAGAGAGGACAGGGAATGACTAGGTAAAGAGAGGAGCTCTTCAATTTTCCTCCCTATCTCTTATGTTACTTTTCCTCCTTGGGGGATGTCCTTTTTTCTCCCTTGAAGATGCAGAAAACTCTCAAAAGAAACGCCCGTTCCATCGCCCATTTACTCTTCAATTCGCTTCCTTATCTCCTATGCTCTTTTCCTTATTCATTGCAACAGGAGAAGACAGGAAAAGGACCTCCATTCCCCTCTTGTTCTTCCTTTCTTGTGTGTTTGTCATATAAAGGGGAACAGGAGAAGAGAAGGGAAAGAGAAGGGGAGAGGAGCGATGAAAGGAACACAATTTTAATGGGAAGAGCCAAGAAAAGAATGGAAGAGAGATGAATAAAGGAGAAGGAGAGACAAAACAAGTTGCAAAGAAGATGGCGCTCTTCTTAATCCATCCCCTCTCCCTTATCTCTCCCTTCCCTTTTTCTTTTCGAAATAAGAAAAACTAAGCAGGAAGAATTATGAAAAGGAGAAGGGTAAGGAAAAGAGCAGAAGAGATAGGCCGAAAAAGAGTGATATGATGAAGTATGGCAAGGTCCACACTCAAGGAGTCACCTTCTGCTTACCCTCCCACTGCCTTTATCATACAAGTTCCTTTATTGTGGTTTATCAGCTAAACGGAAACAGAAGGAGAGAAGGGAAAGAGAAGTGAGAGAGGAGAGACAACAAGGATGCCATTTTAATTTTCTGGAAGGGTATTGAAAAGAAGAGAAAAGACAAGAAACAAGGAGACGGATCGCACTCTTCTTTATCTATCATCCTTGTCTTTCCCTTTTCCCTCTATAATTAGAAAAACAGGCGCCCTCTCTCGTCTTCAGGAACCCGTTCACTTTTTCCGTTTGGGAACAAGGAAAAGAACAGAGAGGCGATAGGGCGAGAGGAAGAATATGCTGAAGCATGGGGAGGGTCTACGGGCAAGGAGCCAACCCCGCTCACTTGCCCCATCCATTGTGAAAAGAACAGGGCCTCCTTCCCCTCTTGTTCTTCCTTTCTTGCGTTTTTGTCATTTAAGGGGGAACAGCAGAAGAGAAGGGAAAGAGAAGGAGCGAGGAGAGATAACAATAACACCATATTAATGGGAAGAGCCAAGAAAAGAATAGAAGAGAGATGAATAAAGGAGAGGGAGAGACAAAACAAGGCGCAAAGAAGATGGCACTCTTCTTTATCTATCCTCTCTCCCTTATCTCTGCAAGGAATAGAACAGACAGGAAGCAAGGAGACGGAGTGACAAAACTTGTCGCAAAGCTTTATATATCTCCCTTGTCTCTCCCTAATTAGAAAAAAACCAATCTTGCTTTTCGCAAATAGATAAGTGCCCTTCTTCCTCTTCAGGAAATCGCCTTTCCCTTATTTTGCTTTCTGAAGCGAATAAGAAAAAGAGCAGATAAGAAGAGAGGACAGGGAATGACTAGGTAAAGAGAGGAGCTCTTCAATTTTCCTCCCTATCTCTTATGTTACTTTTCCTTCTTGGGGGATGTCTTTTTTCTCCCTTGAAGATGCAGAAAACTCTCAAAAGGAACACCCGTTCCAGTTCCATCGCCCATTTACTCTTCAATTCCCTTCCTTATCTCCTATGCTCTTTTCCTTATTCATTGCAACAGGAGAAGACAGGAAAAGGGCCTCCATTCCCCTCTTGTTCTTCCTTTCTTGTGTTTTTTGTCATATAAAGGGGAACAGCAGAAGAGAAGGGAAAGAGAAGGAGAGAGGAGCGATGAAAGGAACACAATTTTAATGGGAAGAGCCAAGAAAAGAATAGAAGAGAGATGAATAAAGGAGAGGGAGAGACAAAACAAGGCGCAAAGAAGATGGCACTCTTCTTTATCTATCCTCTCTCCCTGATCTCTGCAAGGAATAGAACAGACAGGAAGCAAGGAGACGGAGTGACAAAACTTGTCGCAAAGCTTTATATATCTCCCTTGTCTCTCCCTAATTCGAAAAAGCCAATCTTGCTATTCACAGATAGGTACAGTACCCTTCCTCCTCTTCAGGAAATCGCCTTTCCCTTATTTTGCGTTTTGAAGCGACTAAGAAAAACAACAGATAAGAAGAGATGACAGGGAATGACTAAGTAAAGAGAGGATCTCTTCAATGTCCCTCCCTTTTTCTTATGTTACTTTTCCTTCTTGGGGGGTCCTTTTTTCTCCCTTGAAGATGCAGAAAACGATCAAAAAGGACACCCGTTCCATCGCCCATATATAGGGAGACAGAGAAATCATGAGCATCAGCTGGGTTTGCTGCACCACTCAAAACTTCTCAAGTGACCTAGGCACACTCTGCGCCTATACGAGTACATTACAAGTACAAGTGCAAGTACAAGCCTTCGTTTTTGAGGTAGAGGGCACGAAAGGTGGAGGAGGGCTGGGGGGGGGTGGGGTAAAAGAATTATGTAAAACTACTTATAAGGTTTATACAGTTTATGAAGTGGGCTCTTTTTTCTCCTTTGGCTAATTTTGGGCAACATTTGCCCTTTGGGCCCAATTTGGCCCCAAAAAAACGGCCCCAAAGGGCCCAACAATGGGAAACGTGCGGCTGGATTTGGCCAAATTTTGCCGGACAGTCTGCGGGCAAAATTTGGCCAAATCGGGCTGCTCGTCGTACGCGATGAGAAATGCGCGGCTCGATTTGGCCAAATTTTGCCAAGCAGCCTCCGGGCAAAATTTGGCCAAATCGGGCTGCTCTTCGTAGGCGATGAAAAAGGTGCGGCTCGATTTGGCCAAATTTTGCCGGGCAGCTTTCGGGCAAAATTTGGCCAAATCGGGCTGCTCTTCGTAGGCGATGAGAAAGGCGCGGCTCGATTTGGCCAAATTTTGCCGGGCAGCTTTCGGGCAAAATTTGGCCAAATCGGGCTGCTCTTCGTAGGCGATGAGAAAGGCGCGGCTCGATTTGGCCAAATTTTGCCGAGCAGCTTTCGGGCAAAATTTGGTCAAATCGGGCTGCTCTTCGTAGGCGATGAGAAATGCGCGGCTCGATTTGGCCAAATTTTGCCAAGCAGCCTCCGGGCAAAATTTGGCCAAATCGGGCAGCTCTTCGTATGCGATGAGAAATGCGCGGCTCGATTTGGCCAAATTTTGCCCGGAGCTTCCCCCCCTCCCAAGAATTAAATAGTGATTAATTTAAGTACGACGGGGAGGTTTCGGATTGAAATTATTTAAATTATTTAATTCTTAGGGGGCGGGGAGGGTGGTTCCCCCCCCCTTTTCGGATTTCAACTATTTAAACTATATAATGTATTTACATTATTTGAATTGTTTAAATTGTTTAAATTACATGATGTAAATCATTTAATCAAAGCTTTATATATCTCCCTTGTCTCTCCCTAATTAGAAATACCAATCTTGCTATTCACAGATAGGTGCACTTCTCATGCTTTTTTGTGTTAGCACGGCTCTACTGACACATATTCCGCGAAAAATGTGTCATGCTTTTTGTCTTAGCAGAACTCTCGTGACACATATTCCGCGGAAAATGTGTCATGCTTTTTTTTGTTAGCACGCCTCTACTGACACATATTCCGCGGAAAATGTGTCATGCTTTTTGTGTTAGCACAGCTCTACTGACACATATTCCGCGGGAAAAGTGTCATGTTTATGTTGCTAAGAGAACTCTGGTGACACATATTCCGCGAAAAATGTGTCATGCTTTTTTTGTGGTAGCACGGCTCTACTGACACATATTCAGCGGAAAAATTGTCATGTTTTTGGTGAAATTTACGAACACTTACCCCCCGATAAGCAAGACTTGGAATCACTCCGTTACAAGCAATCAATATTGGCACGCGGCCATTTTTTTCTTCTCAACTATCTCAAAGGGCGCAGTGTCTAGATCGCAAGCATAATTTCATTGTGTCTTGACGCATCATAGTGTACCAAAGTCTCTGCATCATAAGCATTGTTTTCTTTGCGCTTTAGTACAGTTTTTTGTACTAAGGTCTTTAAGCTGTAAGCACTTTTAACGGGAAAGGGCGAGGAGGATAGCTTGTGATAACTATGACAATTTATCATAATTATGATACCTTATCATAAGTATGATAACTTATGATAACTTATCATAATTATAATAACTTATCATAATTATGAAAAGTTGCTTATCATATTTATCATACTCTGAGATAAAGAACTTGAAGTTATCATAATTATGATAATTTAGATCGGGAAGCTAAAGTTATCATAATTATGATAACTTATGATGGGGAAGTTGAAGTCATCATAATTATGATAACTTCAGGTTGGTAGTTTGGAGTGGAGGGGCAGGAGGGGTTAGGTGCGAGTGGTGTGGGTGTAGTAAATTGTTGCAAGGGGGCTTGTTGGGGGTGATGGGGTCGGGGAGCAGGTTGCAGGTGCGACGCGGTGCGTGGGGTGGCGCTCTGCGAAGTGAGGTGGAAAATTGGGGAGGGGTAGGGGAGGGGAGAGGAGGGGTTAAAGCACAAGCCCTCCAGCCCCTCCCCTCCAGCCCCTCCAACCCCTCCAGCCCCTGCAGAGCCCTCCAGCCAGCCCCTCCAGCCCGCCCCTCCAGCCAGCCCCTCCAGGCGCCCCTTCAGCCTCCAGGTTCCTCCAGCCACTCCAGTTCTTCCAGTTCCTCCAGCCCCTCTAGCCTCTCCAACCCCTCCAGCCCTTGCAGCAGCCCCTCCAGCCAGCCAGCCCCTCCAGCCCCCTCCAGCCCCCTCCAGCCCCCTCCAGCCCCCTCCAGCCCCTCCAGCTCCAGCCCATCCCTTCAGCCTCCAGGTTCCTCCAGTTCCTCCAGCCCCTCCAGCCTCTCCAGCCCTACCTAAATAATTTAGTTATGGCTTGGCTGAGTTTCCCCACAATTAAATTAATTTAAACGATTTAAACGATTTAATTGGGTCCAATTAAATCGTTTAAATCCGACGCCTCAATTAAATAATTTAATTAGACCGTAGGATTTAAACGATTTAATTGGACCCAATTAAATCGTTTAAATCGTTTAAATCGTATAAATTAATTTAATTGTGGTGGGAGGTGAGTACAGACAAGCACAGAGCCAATCAAATTATTTAAATCCGACGCCTCAATTAAATAATTTAATTAGACCGTAGGATTTAAATGATTTAATTGGTTTGGGTTTGCGATTTAACTCTTTGGCATAAAAGCTGAACCGAAAATCTTAGGGACCAGGGCTTGCGATTTGACTCCTTGCTCACCCCATAATCATAATGATATAAGACGGAAACATATAATAAAGATGACAAAAAGATGATAAACGACTACAAAAAGATGACAGAAAGATGATAAAAGATGATAAAAGATGACAAAAAGATGATAAAAGATGATAAAAGATGATAAAAGATGATAAAAGATGATAAAAGATGATAACGATAGAAGATGATTAAGATAAAATGCTTTCAAAAACAAAGTCCAAACGATGACCCGATTAAAAGATGATAAAAGATGATAAAAAGATGACAAAAAAGATGATAAAAGATTATAACAAAAAGATAACAAAAGGTGATAACGATAGAATATGATTAGGATAAAGGATGCTTTCCAAACAAGATCCAAACGATGACCCGATTAAAAGATGATAAAAGATGATAAAAATATGACAAAATGATAAAAGATTACAACAAAAAGATAACAAAAATGTGATAACGATAGAATATGATTAGGATAAAGGATGCTTTCCAAATAAGATCCAAACGATGACCCGATTAGAAGATGATAAAAGATGATGAAAATATGACAAAAATGATAAAAGATTACAACAAAAAGGTAACAAAAAGGTGATAACGATAGAATATGATTATGACAAAGGATGCTTTCCAAATAAGATCCAAACGATGACCCGATTAGAAGATGATTAAAGGTGACAAAAAGAATAAATTAATTGAATTAATTGTACAGAATTGATTTAAATTATTTAAATCCCCCGGCCTCTTTAAATAATTTAAATAATTTAAACAAGTTACATGGTCGGAAATTCGGCCTCAGGCGACTCCGGCCCAGAGCCTGGACTTGGGAGCATTTAAACAATTTAAATAATTTAAATACGCGCAATAAAATTGCCTCCGGGCAAAATTTGGCCAAATCGAGCCGCGCATTCCTTATCGCGTACAAAGAGCAGCCCGACTTGGCTAAATTTTGCCCGGAGGCTGCCGGGAAAAATTTGGCCAAATCGAGCCGCGAGAGTTTATATAGTTTCGGGCCTTCAGAAAGGCGCGGCTCGATTTGGCCAAATTTTGCCCGGAGGCTGCCGGGCAAAATTTGGCCAAATCGAGCCGCGAGAGTTTATATAGTTTCGGGCCTTCAGAAAGGCGCCGCTCGATTTGGCCAAATTTTGCCGGGCAGTCTGCGGGCAAAATTTGGCCAAATCGAGCCGCGAGTCTGCGGGCTCAGAGCTTGGATTTGGATGCATTTAAATAATTTAAATAATTTAAAAAATTTCAATAATTTAAATAATTTAAATAATTTAATTGGGCCGAATTAAATTATTTAAATTATTTAAATCCCCCGGCCTCTTTAAATAATTTAAAGAATTTAAATAATTTAAATAATTTAAATAATTTAATTGGGCCGAGTTAAATTATTTAAATTATTTAAATCCCCCGGCTTCTTTAAATAATTTAAATAATTTAAATAATTTAATTGGCCTGAATTAAATTATTTAAATTATTTAAATAATTTAAACGGTCGGAAATTCGGCCTCAGGCGACTCCGGCCCGATGCCTGGATTTGGGAGCATTTAAATAATTTAAATAATTTAAATAATTTAGATAATTTAAATAATTTA
>CAJNDS010001534.1:0-14726 GCA_905221605.1 Symbiodinium natans
TTTAGGTCTAGGGGCTTAGGGGCTGAGGGGCTTAGGGTTTAGGGTTTAGGGTTTAAGGTTTAGGGTTTAGGGTTTAGGGTTTAGGGTCTAGGGTTTAGGGTTTAGAGCCTTAGGGCTTTAGGGGCTTAGGGGTTTAGGGTTTAGGGTTTAGGGCTAGGGGATTTAGAGACCCACGGAGGCCTCGAAATGCGTGTCACTTGTCTCACCCTCTCACTGAGCAGCTTCTTCAACGAGAGCCTGCCGGTGGCCTGACAATGCGCTGGGCCTCAAGGAAAAGTAAGCTGTGGGCCTAGGGTTGGGGTTGTAGGGTTTAGGGTTGAGGGTTGAGGGTTGAGGGTTGAGGGTTTATAATCTTTCACTGTCTGGAGGGCCACCTGTAAACAGGACCCCAAGTAAAAAAGGCCCTGCTTAACTTTTCCTTTGCACCCTAAACTCTAGTAAACCTAAACCCCAAACCCTACACCAAGCTGTCTTGAGGACTTAGTTGGCAAGCCCGATGGTCTCGCTCCACGGGCGGTCGACAACGCTGTCGGTGGCCCAGTCTATAGCCGGGAGTTGGTACGGGTTTGTAGGGGTTTGCAGGGTTTGAAAGGTTCGTAGGATTTGCAGGTTTGCAGGGTTTGTAGGGTTTGCAGGTCTTGAGGTTAAAGGCCTGTAGTGTGTGGTCCAGGAAGGGTTGAGGGCTTGTGGTGGAATGTTTGAGTCAATGACTTGCCATCTTCTGGGGTTGGGGCCGGGTGTTTAGGAATGTAGACCCTAAGCGCTGGCTGGCGGGGAGCGTTTACGAAGGGTTTTTGGGCTTGGGCGTGGGCATTGGTCACCTCCCTTATCGAGTTTGGGGTTTAAGTCTCAAGGGTTAAGGGTTTAGGGAAAGCCCTCAGCAACGAAGCCCTTACAGACCCTGAAGCCTTAAGGCTGAAACCCTAAACCCTAAGCCCTAAATCCTAAACCCTAAGCCTTAACGCCTCCAACCCTAAAGCCCCCAAGTCATTCTGACACATGAGCAAAGATCAGTCGCACAAAAATTGGAGATCCGAAACGCCCTAAAGCCCTACAGCCTCCGATCTCGTTCCGGGGTTGCCCTAAACCCTAAACCCTAAACCCTAAACCCTAAACCCTAAACCCTAAACCCTAAACCCTAAACCCTAAACCCTAAACCCTAAACCCTAAACCCTAAACCCTAAACCCTAAACCCTAAACCCTAAACCCTAAACCCTAAACCCTAAACCCTAAACCCTAAACCCTAAACCCTAAACCCTAAACCCTAAACCCCAGGCACTAAACCCTAAACCCTAAACCCTAAACCCTAAACCCTAAACCCTAAACCCTAAACCCTAAACCCTAAACCCTAAACCCTAAACCCTAAACCCCCAAGCCCCTAAACCGCTAAACCCCTAAACCCCTAAACCCCTAACCCCTAAACCCTAAACCCGAGGTGTCCACCGTCAAGGAGGTGCTGACCTTCAGGCATCTTTGCTGCCACAGCTCCGGGCAGCCCAAACCCCAAACTTGATCCATGTCGATTAGTGGCTTCGAGGGTCCGAAGGGGTTTAGGGTTTAGGGTTTAGGGTTTAGGGTTTAGGGTTTAGGGTTTAGGGGCTTAGGGGTTTAGGGTTTAGGAAGAATTGAGCGCATGTGATCCTGTACCACCCATCCTCGTACCTGTATGCAGGATTCTCAATGAAGCACCAAGCGCCTAAGCCCGCCGCAAAACGCTCCAAATCCTGAACGCCCGGAAAACGCAACCAGCCGGAAACCCCTCGAACATCCTAAGACCGCAGAAGCCTAGGCCCTAAACCTTAGAACCCTAAGCTCTAAACCTCTAAGCCCCCCCCCCACCCCCGCGCCTCTGAGTCCAGAAGAAGTCTCAAAAAACTAACCCAACCGGTCCTTGACCCCCCCCCCCTTTATTTTTTAGTGTCGCCCAACCCGGCAAGCCCGAACCCAAAGCAACACCTGCAGGCTTCAGAAACCTAAGGCCCAAAAGCCCTAACAAAACTCACCCCTACACCCCAAAGCCCTGAAACAACCAACCCCCGCACACACCAGAAGCACAGCCTAGAACCACACAAATTCTAAACCCAAAACCCCTAAAACCACAGTCTTCAGGAAGCCGCCTTGGTACGCCATCCCTCAGGGCAAGCGAAGGCGGTTGGCCCGGTTTATGTCATGCTGGCTGGTTTTTAGCCTTGGAATCTCCCTCATAATCCCTTACCGGGTATACTATCTTTGTTATATATATATTATAGTAATATATCTATATACATTACATATATATATATATGAGGCAGGAACCTTTATGTATGATTTGACCTCTTTCTTTGTTTTCATACTAGCCTATACTACTGCTACGATTAACAGAGTTATCGAATAGGGCCATCACGCTCCTCTGAAGACTGCTTCAAAACCCCAACACTAAACCCTAACCCTAAACCCTAAGCCCGAAAAACAAGAAATATAATAAAACAAGAGCCTACCTACCTCCCTAGAGGCGAAACAGAGAGACTACACCGTGTGTTTCTTTCGCACTGAACCCCAAAGACCTACCCCTAAGCTCTAGGGGAGAGGACGCCGTGGGAACCTATTCTTGGGATAGGTTGTTTTTTAAAAAGATTATGAAACATTCGGACACGGTATCACGAGAATACTGTGAGCAGATACTTCATTTTTTGAATTCATGCCCGTGCATGCGAGTTCATGCCCTTCATGCCCCGTGCACGCGAACGCCCCGCAAAACGGAATAACAACGATATACCCTCCAACTAACCTATTGTTGGGACAGGTGCTCGAACGAAAATTACTGTGAAACATTCTTGTTGTTAAATACACGGTGAATCTGAAAGGTCTGGGGTTCATGGTTGAACAATAAACCCTATAAGGCTTCAAGGTGTGGGGACTACAAACCTGAAACCCTATAGGGACCCGCCCCTTGTGGAGCATTTAGGGTTTCACGTGTAGGGTTTACGGTGAAGTGTCTAGGGTTTTCTTTTCAAGCTCATCTATGCGACTCGAACGATTTCTGATGGGAGAGCGGGCGTGCAGCTTCGCACAATGGCACACTGTGGGTCGAAATGCAACGGCAGCAAAGAGGCCGCAAGCAAAAGGCAAGGCAACACGTTTCGGACAGGCAGGAGCAGTGTCAGAGACCAAATGGTTGGGTTGCAGGCCAGCCACTTGAATAGCCCAGCCAAAATGACTTAGTAGAGGGGCCCCGACTAAAGCAGGCAGACCATTAACTTTCAGCCTTTCGCAAAATCGCCACGTTCGTTGCAAGAAGGGACCTCCTCCCCTGCAGCGGCTGAGTTCCCTTATACCATCTCTTTTGTTTTCTTTCTGTCCCTTGTTCCTATGTCTCCAATTTTGTCGATTGTAGGTATTCAAGGGAAGTGCTAAGCTACTAAAGAGGACAAATAAGGTTTCCCTTTCCCCTTTGGCTGTCCTGAATTAATCTTGTCTTTTCTCAGTCTGCACTCTGCGAGAGAGGAATGGACAGTAGAAGGGAAACAACAACGCATGGGCAAGAATGCTTCTCTCTCTTTTCTTATTGAGATGACTGGGCACATAAGACTGAGAAGAGACTCCCCTCCTGTCTGAATCTCTGCTTTGGCTCTTATCTTGCAGAGGAGAAGAACTTTTGTATAAGAAGAGGAACCAGGAACAGACACCAGAGAGAAAGTGCAAGGAGCTGACAAGAGTGCTTCTCTCTTCTCTTTTTGACAAAAACCGAGGGAAAGAGAGTGAAAACAAGAAGCTTTGTTTTGTCCGTTGCAGAAAGGGGGCTCCCTCTCCCCGTGGAGCAGGGTTGATTTCCCGTGTTCGCTCCCGTTTGCCTTCTTTCTCTCCTGCGCTCCTATGTCTTCTGTTCCTTTTTTTGAGGAGATTCAAAGGGATAGATAAACGAAAAAACCCCTGCGCTGTCCTTGATCTTGTCTTTTCTCAGTCAGCGAGAGAGGAAGACACAGTAGGAGGGAAGCTGGACAAGAGTGCTCCTCTCTCTTTTTTCTTATTGAGAAGACTGGGTACATAAGACTGGGAAGAGACTCCCCCTCCTCTCCGATTCTCCGCTCTGGCTGTTTTCTTGCAGGGGAGAAGAACTTTTATACAAGAAGAAGGGGCCAGGAACAGACAAGAGAAAGAAAAGTGCATGGAACTGACAAGAGTGCTAAGAGAAAGGGAAGAAAGCTTTGTTTTGTCCGTTGCAGAAGGAGGCTCCCTCTTCCCTAGAGCAGGGTTGATTTCCCGTGTTCGCTCTCATTTGCCTGCGATCCTATGTCTTCTGTTCCTTTTTTAGGGATAGATTGGTTTCCCTGTCCCTTTGATGTCCTTGATCTTGTCTTTTCTCAGTCAGCCAGAGAGGAAGGCACAGTACTGGACAAGAGTGCATCTCTCTCTGTTTTCTTGAGAAACAACGGATAAATAAGCGGAAAAGAAGAAACTCCCTCTCCTCTCCTCTAGATCTGTTCAGCTCTGATCCTGGGAAGTAAAAACATGAACACGCAAGGAAACATCTCATCCTTTCTTTTCTCTCTTATCTCTTCTCTCTTCTCTCTTCTCTCTTCTCTCTTCTCTCTTCTCTCTTCTCTCTTCTCTCTTCTCTCTTCTCTCTTCTCTCTTCTCTCTTCTCTCTCTTCTCTCTTCTCTCTTCTCTCTTCTCTCTTCTCTCTTCTCTCTGCTCTCTTCTCTCTCCTCGCTCCTCGCTCCTCGCTCCTCTCTCCTCTCTCCTCTCCCCTCTCCCCTCTCTCTCCCTAGAGCAGGCTTGAGTCCAATTATTCTCCCACTGCTGCCTTCTTTCTCGTGCTCCGACGTCATGTGTTCCGTCTTCTATTCGAGCAGATTGAAGGGAATATGTCGACAAAAGGTTTTCACGCTCCCTCTCACTTCTTCAGCCTCTTCTTTGCCGTGTTCTTACAACGGAGAAGAGTAAAACGTAAGAAGATGAGGAGTCAATCTCACTACCTTCATGCCTTGTCGTCTTTCTTTTGTTCACTTTGCTCTTACACACGCGAAAACTGAAAATGCAAGAAGATAAACTGACGAGAAGGCAGGGAAGGAGACAGTCTTTGGCTCGCTGCCAAAATGAGAGAGCGACGCAACAAGGACATGACAAGAGTGCTTCGCTGTTCTCTTTTGTGAGGATCGGGCAAACAACAGGGGGAAGAAATTCCTTCTCCCTCTTCTCCCTGTTCTTTGGCTCTCTCCTTACACAAAGACAAATAAAAACACAAGGCAAACAAATTTCAGTCACTACGTTCATCCGTCCTCGGGTTTCTTTTCCCCTGCTGTCGCTCTCTCCTTACAGAAAGACATTCACATATACAAGGCAAACCAAAACCACTCACCACGTTCATTCTCCGTCCTCTTTAGTTTCCCTCTTTGTTCACTCTGTTCTTACAGGGAGGAACTGAACATGCAAGAGCACACCCCGATCTCGATACCATCATCCTCTCCCTGCTCTCTTCGCTCTCTCTCTCTCTCTCTCTCTCTCTCTCTCTCTCTCTCTCTCTCTCTCTCTCTCTCTCTCTCTCTCTCTCTCTCTCTCTCTCTCTCTCTCTCTCTCTCTCTCTCTCTCTCTCTCTCTCTTCCTTGTTCTTTCTTTTCACAAGACAAATGAATGAACACACAAGAAGACATGGACAAGAGAAGCACATGGACGAGAAAAGACGGAAGGATGCATCGTTTTGTTGGTGGCAAGAAGGGAGGCTCCCTCAGGGCAGGGCTGAATTCCATTGCACTCTTCTTTTTGCCTTCTTTCTCTCTTGTGTTTCCTATGTCTTCTGTTCTTTTGCGTTTAGGAAATTCAAGGGAACTGCTAAAAAAGGAGGAAGGAGTTTTTCTTGTCTCTTTTCGTTGCCCTTGCTCTTTTCTTTTCTCATTCAGCGAGAGAGGAAGAGACTGTAGGAGGAAACAACAAAGAATGGACAAGAGCGCTTCTCTCTTATCTTGTTGAGAACAATGGATACGCTATCTTCTTGAAAAGGAGAAGCGGAACACAACGCACACATCGAAGACAAAAGAATACACGATGAGAAGAAGGGGGCGTTGCGTAGACAGACAAGACAATTCTGTTTTCATTGCTTTTCCATCGCTCTCTTCTCTCTTCAATTCTACCCCTGCCCTCTTCCTATTCCTTCTATGTTTTTACTCGTCTCAGAAAGGAATGGAAGGGCGGGCACTTTCCTTTTCTTTCGGTCTCGCTACAGGCAAAAGAGGAGAATGGAGATGAAATGGAATGAGACAAGCTTCGGTAAGGACCCCTCGCCTCCTCTTCCCTGCATTTTCTTGTACCTTTTCCCATTGAGGCTCATTCACTACTTTCAGCATCCCTCCTCTTTAGTTTCCCTCTTTGTTCAGTTTGTTCTTACAGTGGGGGAACTGAACATGCAAGAACACACACACAAATCTCGCTCCCTTCTCTCTTCTCTTCTCTTCAAGTCGCTTCGCTACTCTTCTCTTCTCTTCTCTTCTTCTCCTCTTCTCTTCTTCTCCTCTTCTCTTCTTCTCCTCTTCTCTTCTTCTCCTCTCTCCTCTCTCTCTCTCTCTCTGTCTGTCTCTGTCTCTGTCTGGCTTCTTTGTTCTTTTCTTAAACCCGTGACAACTGGATACACAAGAGGACAAGGAAAAGAGAAGCTAACGGGCGGGAAAGAAGGAAGGATGGATTGTTTTGTTCGTGGCAAGAAGGGAGCCCCCGCCCCCCCGTAGAGCAGGGCTGAGAGCCCTTACACCCTCTCTTTTGCTTTCTCTCTTTGCTTTCTCTCTCTCTCTCTCTCTCTCTCTCTCTCTCTCTCTCTCTCTCTCTCTCTCTCTCTCTCTCCTGCGTTCCCAGGTCTTCTGTTCTTTAGCGTTTAGGAAATTCAAGGGAACTGCTAAAAAAGGAGGAAGGAGTTTTTCTTGTCTCTTTTCGTTGCCCTTGCTGGCCCTTGCTCTTTTCTTTTTTGTTCAGCGAGAGAGGAAGAGATTGTAGGAGGAAAACAGCAAAGAATGGACCAGAGTGCTTCTCTCTTATGTCATTGAGAGAGACGGGGAAGAAGTTCATCCTCCTCGCTTTTTCCGTATGCTTTGGCTCTTGTTTTGCAGACGAAAACATGAATACACAAGAAGACATGAAGAGGCAACTGGGAGAAAACGACAAGGAGCTCGCACGGGTGCTTCTCTTTTCTTACTGGCAAAATAAGACATGTTGGGTTGATTTCCTGTGTTGGCTCTCATGCGCCTTCTTTCTCTCCTGCGTGCCTATGTCTTCTGTTCATGGTTTGAGGAGATTCAAAGGGACAGAAAAGATAGGCGACAAAGGTTTACCTGTCCCTTTCGCTGTCCTTGATCTTAAGAATCTTGTCTCAGTCAGCGAGAGAGGAAGACACAGTAGAAGCGAAACAGTAGGAATGCTTGAAAAAACAACGGATACATAAGAGGAAGAAGAAGAAACTCCCGCTCCTCGCTTCTCGATCTTGTTCAGCTCTCTTCATGCAGAGTAGCAACATGAACACGCAAGGAAAAATCATCTCCTACCTTTATCCTTCCTTTTCTCCCTTCTCCCTTCTCCCTTCTCTCTTCTCTCTTCTCTCTTCTCTCTTCTCTCTTCTCTCTTCTCTCTTCTCTCTGCTCTCTGCTCTCTGCTCTCTGCTCTCTGCTCTCTGCTCTCTGCTCTCTGCTCTCTGCTCTCTGCTCTCTGCTCTCTGCTCTCTGCTCTCTGCTCTCTGCTCTCTGCTCTCTGCTCTCTGCTCTCTGCTCTCTGCTCTCTGCTCTCTGCGCTCTGCTCTCTGCTCTCTGCTCTCTGCTCTCTGCTCTCTGCTCTCTGCTCTCTGCTCTCTGCTCTCTGCTCTCTGCTCTCTGCTCTCTGCTCTCTGCTCTCTGCTCTCTGCTCTCTGCTCTCTGCTCTCTGCTCTCTGCTCTCTGCTCTCTGCTCTCTGCTCTCAGCTCTCAGCTCTCAGCTCTCAGCTCTCAGCTCTCAGCTCTCAGCTCTCAGCTCTCAGCTCTCAGCTCTCAGCTCTCAGCTCTCAGCTCTCCTCTCTCTCTCTCTCTCTCTCTCTCTCTCTCTCTCTCTCTCTCTCTCTCTCTCTTCTTTGTCCCTTTCTTCGAGACGAGAAGCAGATGGATAAGACGAGATGGAAAGAGAGATTCTTTGCTTCGCTGCAGAATGTGGGGTGAAAACAACAGTAGACTGTTTGGGGAGCAAGTCTTCCCTTTGCTCTTTTTGGGCATACAACAGGGCGAAGAAATTCCTTCTCCCCTCTTATCCCTGTTCTGTAGTCTATCGTTACAGAAAGACAAATACATATACAAGGTGCCAGTTTCACTCTTGTCCCACTCCTTTAGCGCTTTTCTTACAGCAGAAAAGCTGAACATGCAAGAATACAGCCTCCTCTCTCTTCTCTCTTCTTTGTTCTCTTGTACGTGACAAATGAATACACAAGAGGACAAGGAAAAGAGAAGTTAATGGGCGGGAAAGAGGGCAGGGTGGATTGCTTTGTTCCTGGCAAGAAGGGAGCCCCCCCCCCCCCCGTAGAGCAGGGCTGAGAGCCCTTACACCCTCTCTTTTGCTTTCTTTCTCTCCTGCGTTCCCAGGTCTTCTGTTCTTTTGCGTTTAGGAAATTCAAGGGAACTGCTAAAAAAGGAGGAAGGAGTTTTTCTTGTCTCTTTTCGTTGCCCTTGCTGGCCCTTGCTCTTTTCTTTTCTCGTTCAGCGAGAGAGGAAGAGACTGCAGGGGGCAAACAACAAAGAATGGACAAGAGCCCTTCTCTCTTATCTTATTGAGAAATTGATAGGTAAGAGGAGGAAGAAACTCCCCTCCCCTCAGTCTCCATCTCTTCTCTTCTTTTCTCTTCTTTACGTGCTCCTCTCAAACCGAAGACAAAAGAACAAACGATGAAGGGAACATGATATCGACTGTTTTGGCTATCCTTCTTGCTTCTCATTGCTGTTCCATCGTTCTCTTCTCTCTTCAAGTCTGTCCAGATATTTTCTTTTTTCCTTTCGACGAGGAGCAGCTAGAATTTCTACCCACATCTTGTAGGTATGTATCGTATATGTATTGTATATCACATAGAGAAATGGAGAGGAAAGGGCGGGAATCCTCAAACCGTAAGACTAGGATTTGAGGGCATTGGGTTTTTGTATGTAACCCCGATCCAGCGAGAATATTGTGAGCAAGTATCTGGGTTCTGGGCCTTCCCACAAGCCCAACTTGCTCGCAAGTACATGGGTTGTCATTTCAATGTTTCCCAAAGGGTCACCCAGAACAATTCTCATTTCTCACACACACATCATCCCCAATACTCACAAATACATATCTCATAAACCCTTCTCGTTTAAGGTTTAGATTTGAGCGTATTCGACGAAGGCTTAGGGTAAATTCCAAGATTTACACATGCTTCTTATTTAGTTTTGGGACATAGCCTTATTCCTAAACCTATTCCTTTAACGTTTAAGACCAAAACGCACGCATGAGCCTTAGTTGTTTAAGGTTTTGCGCCGGACACTGAGGTTTATTAATTCTAGATTCTTAAACCACGCACCTGGGCACGACGAGGTTGCGGGAAAGGGGGGAGAATCGCGAACCTTATGGCTGAAGCTTAAGCCTAACCCTATTCCAAACCATATTCGCTGAAGATCTAGTGAATTCAGATCGGATTTAGGGGAAAACAATGAGTGAACGCTTCGCTTAGCATTTTCCTTTTCCTCTTTTCAGGAGATAAAACTCGGAGGGTTCTTTCAGAAGAAGATTGTTGATACTTAACGAATATGCCACAGAGGCCCCTTAAAATTAGAAAAAATCTCTTACATTCTTTAAAACCCTTGAAGATTGAAAAGGAACAAGTCTTCTGAGCAAGGACTCGGAAGGACCCTTTACACAGCTCCATCTCAGACCAAAACATAAGGGTTTTCACCAAATTGCTCATTTTGTTGGATTTTTTCCCCTTTTTTGCTCCTTCAGGTACCCCAACTTAACATAAGGATTTTCACCAAATTGCTCATTGCGGTGACTTTTTCCAATTTTGCACCTTCACGGACCCCCAATGAAGGCCAAAAACAAAAGGGTTTT
The DNA here is from genome assembly GCA_905221605.1 of Symbiodinium natans. NCBI lineage: Eukaryota > Dinophyceae > Suessiales > Symbiodiniaceae > Symbiodinium > Symbiodinium natans. Next base: position 10,040 of record CAJNDS010001534.1, read on the forward strand.
CACCAAATTGCTGATGTTGATGATTTTGCGTCTTGCACGGACCCCAGCTAAAGCCAAAAACATAGGTGTTTTCGCCAAATTGTTCATTTGGGCGATTTTTGGCAATTTTGCACCTTCACAGACCCCCAGGTAAGGCAAAAACATCCGGATTTTCAATTTTTCGTGATTTTTTGCAATTTTGCGCGTTCACCGACCCTCAGCTAAGGCCAAAACAAAAGGATTTTCATCAAATTGCTGATTTTTGTGATTTTCCTGAGTTTGGTTGTTTTTTGCAATGTGGCGCCTTGACGGACCCCTATCCAAGGCCAAAACATAAGGATTTCCATCAAACTGCTGCTTTTGGTGCTTTTTGTAATTTTGCGCCTGCGCCCACCCCCAGCTAAGGCCAAAACATAAGGATGTTACCAGATTGCGACTTTTGGTAATTTTGCGCCTTCACCGGCTTATTTAGGTGATTTGTTTGCAACGTGGCGCCTTGACGAACCCCTACCTAAGGCCAAAACATATTTTCGTGATTGTTTGCGATGTGGCGCCTTGACGGACCCCTATCTAAGGACAAAACATGAGCATTTTCACCAAATTGCTCATTTTTGTGGGCAATTTTGCGCCTTCACAGACACCAATCTAAGGCCAAAACACAAGGATTTTCACAAAATTGCTAGTTTTTGTGATTTTTGGCATCTAACAGAAGGATTTTCACCAAGTTGCTCATTAGGCGCAATCTTGCACCTTCACAGACCCGCCTATCTAAGGCAAAAAAAAGGATTTGACTGGAGCAAAAATTGAACCCAAAATCTCAGGGACCAGGTCTTGCGATTTGACTCTTTGAAGCAAAAATTGAACCCAAAATCTTAGGGACCAGGGCTTGCTATTTGACTCTTTGGAGCAAAAATTGAGCCCGAAATCTTAAGGACCAGGGCTTTAAATTATGAGTCTGGGCCTCCCCCCAATACTACATTACGAGCCCGGGCCTTCTCCCAATACTAAATTACGAGCCCGGGCCTTCTCCCAATACTAAATTACGAGCCCGGGCCTTCTCCCAATACTTTCTTTCCGAGCCCGGACCTTCCCCCAATATTAAATTACGAGCCCGGCCTTCCCCCAATACTAAATTACGAGCCCGGGCCTTCCCCCAATACTAAATTACGAGCCCGGGCCTTCCCCCAATACTAAATTACGAGCCCGGGCCTTCTGCCAATACTAAATTACGAGCTCGGGCCTTCTTTTCTTGCCAGACTGGTCTGCCCGTGCCCCCCCCCTCCCCAAACTATTCGAACTATTCGAAATTATTCGAACTATTCGAACCCCCTTGGTTCGAATTTTCGAATAGTTCGAATAGTTTGAATAGTTTGGGCGCCCCAGGCCGGGCCCCAAACTATTCGAAAATTATGAGCCCGGGCCTTCTCCCAGAACTAAATTACGAGCCCGGGCCTTCTCCCAATACTAAATTACGAGCCCGGGCCTTCCCCCAATACTAAATAACGAGCCCGGCCTTCCCCCAATACTAAATTACGAGCCCGGGCCTTCCCCCAATACTAAATTACGAGCCCGAGCCTTCCCTTCCTTTCCAGACTGGTCTCCCCGGGCCCCCCCCCCAAACTATTCGAACTATTCGAACTATTCGAAATTATTCGAACTATTCGAACCCGCTTGGTTCGAATAGTTCGAATAGTTTCGAATAGTTCAAATGTTTGAATAGTTTGGGCGCCCCAGGCCAGGCCCCAAACTATTTGAACACCCCCCCTCCCAACACTAAATACGAGCCCGGGCCTTCTCAGAATACTAAATTACGAGCCCGGGCATTCCCCCAATACTAAATTACGAGCCCGAGCCTTCTCCCAATACTAAATTACGAGCCCGGACCTTCCCCCAACACGAAATTACGAGCCCGTGCCTTCCCCCAATACTAAATTACGAGCCCGTGCCTTCCCCCAATACTAAATTGGCCCTTCTCCCAATACTAAATTACGAGCCAGGGCCTTCCCCTCCTTTCCAGACTGGTCTCCCCGGCCCCCCCCCCAAACTATTCGAACTATTCGAACTATTCGAAATTATTCCAATAATTCGAATAATTTCGAATAGTTCGAATAGTTCGAATAGTTTGGGCGCCCCAGGCCGGGCCTCAAACTATTCGAACACCCCCCTCCCAATACTAAATTACGAGCCGGGCCTTCTCCCAACACTAAATGACGAGCCCGGGCCTTCTCCCAATACTAAATTACGAGCCCGGGCCTTCTCCCAATATTAAATGACGAGCCCGGGCCTTCCAATTACGAGCCCGGCCTTCCCCCAATACTAAATTACGAGCCCGGGCCTTAGCCCAATACTAAATTACGAGCCCGAGCCTTCCCTTCCTTTCCAGACTGGTCTCCCCGGCCCCCCCCCCCCCAAACAATTCGAACTATTCGAACTATTCGAAATTATTCGAACTATTCGAACCCCCTTGGTTCGAATAGTTCGAATAGTTTCGAATAGTTCGAATAGTTTGAATAGTTTGGGCGCCCCAGGCCACGCCCCAAACTATTCGAACACCCCCCCTCCCAATCCTAAATCGGGCCTTCTCCCAATACTAAATTACGAGCCCGGGCCTTCTCCCAATACTAAATGACGAGCCCGGACCTTCCCCCAATACTAAATTACGAGCCCGGACCTTCCCCCAATACTAAATTACGAGCCCGTGCCTTCCCCCAATACTAAATTACGAGCCAGGCCCTTCTCCCAATACTAAATTACGAGCCAGGGCCTTCCCCTCCTTTCCAGACTGGTCTCCCCGGGCCCCCCCCAAACTATTCGAACTATTCGAACTATTCGAAATTATTCGAACTATTCGAACCCACTTGGTTCGAATAGTTCGAATAGTTTCAAATAGTTCGAATAGTTTGAATAGTTTGGGCGCCCCAGGCCGGGCCCCAAACTACTCCCAATACTAAATTACGAGCCCGGGCCTTCTCCCAATCTTAAATTACGAGCCCGGGCCTTCTCTCAATACTAAATTACGAGCCCGGACCTTCCCCGAATTCTAAATTACGAGCCCGGGCCTTCCCCCAATACTAAATTACCTGCCCCGAATACTAAATTACGAGCCCGGGCCTTCCCCCAATACTAAATTACGAGCCAGGGCCTTCTCCCAATCGAGCACGAGCCTTCTTTCCAGACTGGTCTCCCCGGGCACCCCACCCCCCTGAACTATTCGAACTATTCGAACTATTCGAAATTTTTCAAACTATTCGAACCCCCTTGGCTCGAATAGTTCGAATAGTTTTGGGGCATCAGTTTTGTGCGGCATTTGCAGGACTTTTGCAGGGTGCCAAGGGGATCCCGGCAAATTTCGACCCGCAAAGTTGTTCCTACCCGTTCCCGTTTTGTGTGATATTTGCGGGACTTTTGCAGGGCGCCAAGGGGATCCCGGCAAATTTCGACCCGCCAAGTTGTTCCTACCCGTTCCCGTTTTGCGTGGCATTTGCAGGACTTTTTCAGGGCGCCAAGGGGATCCCGGCAAATTTCGACCCGCAAATGTTGTTCCTACCCGTTCCCGTTTTGTGTGGTATTTGCAGGACTTTTGCAGGGCGCCAAGGGGATCCCGGCAAATTTCGACCTGCCAAGTTGTTTCTACCTGTTCCCATTTTGTGCGGTACTTGAAGAACTTTTCCAGGGTGCCAAGGGGATCCCGGCAAATTTCGACCCGCAAAGTTGTTCCTACCCGTTCCCGTTTTGTGTGTTATTTGCGGGACTTTTGCAGGGCGCCAAGGGGATCCCGGCAAATTTCGACCCGCCAAGTTGTTCCTAGCCGTTCCCGTTTTGTGTGGCATTTGCAGGACTTTTTCAGGGTGCCAAGGGGATCCCGGCAAATTTCGACCCGCAAAGTTGTTCCTACCCGTTCCCGTTTTGTGTGATATTTGCGGGACTTTTGCAGGGCGCCAAGGGGATCCCGGCAAATTTCGACCCGCCAAGTTGTTCCTACCCGTTCCCGTTTTGTGTGGTATTTGCGGGACTTTTGCAGGGTGCCAAGGGGATCCCGGCAAATTTCGACCCGCAAAGTTGTTCCTACCCGTTCCCGTTTCGTGTGGTACTTGTAGGACTTTTGCAGGGTGCCAAGGGGATCCCGGCAAATTTCGACCCGCAAAGTTATTCCTACCCGTTCCCGTTTTGTGTGGTATTTGCGGGACTTTTGCAGGGCGCCAAGGGGATCCCGGCAAATTTCGACCCGCCAAGGTGTTCCTACCCATTCCCGTTTTGTGTGGTATTTGCGGGACTTTTGCAGGGTGCCAAGGGGATCCCGGCAAATTTCGACCCGCAAATGTTGTTCCTACCCGTTCCCGTTTTGCGTGGTATTTGCGGGACTTTTCCAGGGTGCCAAGGGGATCCCGGCAAATTTCGACCCGCAAAGTTGTTCCTACCCGTTCCCGTTTTGTGTGATATTTGCGGGACTTTTGCAGGGTGCCAAGGGGATCCCGGCAAATTTCGACCCGCAAAGTTGTTCCTACCCGTTCCCGTTTTGTGCGGTATTTGCGGGACTTTTGCAGGGTGCCAAGGGGATTCCGGCAAATTTTGAAGTTTGGGGGCCCCAGGCCGGCGCGAACCCCCTTCCTCCCAAACTGGTCTCCCCGGGCCCCCCCCAAACTATTCGAACTATTCGAACTATTCGAAACTATTCGAACTATTCGAACCCCCCTGGTTCGAATAGTTC